>CAMOHE010050221.1:0-13275 GCA_946598075.1 Artocarpus hirsutus
TGATTTTTCATTAGTCATAAAAATTTCATTTGACAATTTAAATAAGCCACATAACTTAAAGTACCAAAACTGCCAGAAATTAGCAAAACAGTGAACAATTTTCACTTTCATTCACATAATGAATTATCTATATCCTAAAATAATTCCATCAAAATGCTACATATAATAGACACTTAAAATTTAGCCAAAAATTACATTTAAATAAATTCAAACCATCCCAAAATATGCATTGAAAGATGTGAACAAAATAACCTTCAACATATAGGCAGTAAGTTGCATACATTTTTTATATTCTAATAATTAAAATAAAAATTATTTGGGCTCTAAAATTCTTATGACAACCTATTAACATATAATTACAGAATTACAAAAATATTTCATCATCAAATAAATTCATTAAATCATACAAAAACATCACAACATAAAAGTTCAACAATTTACCTTTAAAACAGTCTAAAAACCTAGCTTCAATAAAAATTCTATAACATATAAAAATTCTTCAATTTATAAATTTAACATATACATAAACATATACATATGAAATTTCGTGAGAACATAGACTACATTTATGTGCACATAGACAATCAACAATTATTTTACTGCGAGTGGTAGAGAGAAGAAAATTCATAACTTATCATAGAAAAATCCAATTAACGTGAAATTTGGAGGAATATCACATAACACATATATGAACATCATACTAAATTTTCAGAGCAAAAGAAAATTCCTAGACAAAATTATGGCAATCGGATTAAGGAGAAAAATACATTTTCAAAATACCAAGAATGAACCCTTACCTCAAAATGATTCTTCTCAAGTTTCTTATGATTTCTTCTATGTGTTAACCCATAATATCATTCAAGTATTACAGAAAATTAAGAAGAGAAGGGGAAAAGAGAATGTGTTGAGAAAGAGAGAGAGAGTGTATGTGTGTGTTTCAAAGAAGAATGTTACATGAAAATAAAATAATCGTTCAATAGGATGCTTATCTTTCTCTTCTCTTTTTTTTTTTTAACAGAAATTTCTGACTAATTAGAGACAATCATCATGTGGGAATGGAGGGGAATTAGGGAACGTCAACCATTTGTTCTTACTTACCATATTTTTAACTTAAAAAAAAGGGGAAACCTTATCAATTAAATCCAATCAATCAAAAGTCAAATGTTTCATTTCCTAAAATGACGAATTAATCCAAAAATATGCCAATCAATCACATTAAACCATCCAATCATTGTAATTATCTCAGTCACAAATTTGGAGAGATTTCTGCTGACTACTTGTCAGTAATCTTTGGCCTGCCGATTGCTCAGTTCGGCCTGCCGAAGGTTTAAGGTCCGGCCTACTGATTCTATTCATCGGCTTGCCATTTCATGAGGATCATTTTGGCTTGCCGAACTGCCTTACACAACAAAGTTTAACAAAACATTAATTATTGCAAAAATTATCATAAAACATACAACGTAATTAACATGAACACTTTGAGTATATCAATTCCACGTGATCGTCACCTGTCATAATACTTAAAATAAAATAGTCAGTGACAATAATATCATAAATCAATAAAGAAATTACTTAACGTCATCACTAACTTGATATAATCCATTACATGAAAATCGATAGGTATTACATTAAGTATTACTGATGGGTTTATTACCTATAGCATGAACATATTTAAATGAGCTTTCATTCAACAATAGGAAATTAGACTCACAAAACATAATTAAAATCATTTAATAAAAACATGTATGCATATTTTATGCTTGCTTATCAACATATTTTATGCTAAATTATTCAAGCTTTAACTTATCTTACTGATTGGGCCTAGATGATCGCATTGATTACTCGTGATCTTTGGGAAGTCAGGGTTCACGAGGTCCCTAACAATGACGAGATCATAACTAGTACTGAACCGTATTGAAGCCTCCACATAGGTCGAGAGGTTGGCACGACACTCTTAACTTGTCTTATTTATTTCACTTATATTATTATGTGTGTGTAGTATGACATGTTACTACATAGCATTACCATTTCATACATCATAATTCATAAATCTTAATCATGCTTTAACTTAAAGAGACTAAACAATATAATTTATTATTGCATACATCATATATTGATCATGATATAATCACAACATAACTTGACATGGCATAACTTAAACATAATAAATCATAATCATATTATAACATAACAACACATCATAACATAACATGGCGTGACAAATCACTGATCATATAATTCATAATTTTTTTATGAAAACACATTAAACAATTTATTAAAAACTGTTCATACTATAGGCAAGATTCCTACTTACCTAGATTCCAAGCTAAGCAATTTCAGTCGAATCTTGCTATATTTATAGTCCGCGAAGCATTGTCGACAGTGGTCCTTGAGCAACGTGGATGGCTAGGAATGCTTCTTGGAAATCATGTATTGCTAGAAATGTCATTCTGGACTCTGTTACCATAGTCTACATAGCCTTGATCCATGTGCAGTCAATACCAAACAATTTTCAACAAGAGTGAAATTAGCTTAAATGAAGGGCACCATCACATTTAGAGCATTGAAACGAGTTAAGAGGTAGTCTCGGATCGTCAATCGAGGGCTGGGATCACAAAATCTAAGGTCCGTCGGAGCCCAATCGCCAGCTACAGCACGTGGGGCTCATGCAGCGACTCTTGTGGTCAGTGGAAGGTGGCGCTTCAATTCCTACCAATTTTTGACCTCCTGTGTTCATTGGTGGCCTTAATTTCACCTGATTTGGCTCTAGACATGCATATCAAAACTCCAACAGTGGATCAAAGTGGAGAAGTTTGATCTCAACTATTCAGCTATGATCCCATGAAATTGAGTTGGGCATTTCACATTATGAGATCCTCTGAGTATTTTCCTCTATGTGGGGCACCTCAACATCATTGGAATTGACGGGATCGAGGCCGCGTGATGTAAATGGTGATGGCGATGACGTCTTTATTCTCTAACATCAGGGCATGACGTCATGAAATTGATGGGGACAAAATGTTCCATATGTTGTTTTGAACAATAGCCCTTGATCAATTTAGACTGAAGTTGTCGGAATCTCCAACATCGATGATCTTCGCGGTAGTTATTGGTGGTAATTATGGAACTCCATTGTATCGTAGTGTTTCTTCAAAATTAAAAGGGGAATTCTAAGGATCCGACCACTCTGAACATGTTGGGAGGGGCAGTGTGCTTCACCTCTGCCGAGAAGATGGAGTTCTTGTATCTCATTGGTGGGGCATAGTGTTGGGAAAAGGCAGAACTCTCCAGCCCACAACAGTGTGAAGTAGGGCATGGATTGTGTTCTTCTTGTCACAGTAGTCATATAGGAACAAGAATCTCGTCGATTGGATGCTAGATGGTAAAGAAATCTCATCAAAAAGTTATGTTTTTTTTGCCACTTTGACCAAAGAGTGTGGCTTCCTCTGGTGGAGTTATGGTCGGCACAGTACCTCGTTGGAACAAGGATGCCATGATCTTCTCGTTGGAGTAGGAAGTGTAAAAAACCTACACCGAATTCTACACCAAAGTTGGAGGAGAAAGAGGAGAGAGAGAAATATGTGTTGATTTTTTTGATTGGTTTGACTTTTTGTTCACTTATATTTATAGACTCTCTTGTGGTCTACAAAATCTAAATTGTGTCATGGGTGGTTCGATCAAGTTTTTTATCCTTAAACTTGGAAATTTTTGTAAACTTTGTTATACTTTTCAAAATGTAATATTCTTTGTCTTTCTAAAAAAAAAGTAGATAAATTCCAATTGTATTAATGTATTAATATCCAATTAATGTCTTATTAAAATATTCATAATGTCATAAAAATCATATTTATAAATTTATTCATACTTTATGGATTTCGTGATTTTATTCTAAAACGATAAACTTTGACGCATTTGTCTTCAAAATTGGTGATTAACTATATTCACCACATCTATTTTTTCCTTAATTATTATGTATTTAGAGCTTTAATCAAAATAATTTTTTTAACTTCTAAAACTTTAAAATGTTAACTAAATTATATAATTTTAATTAAAATTTTTCATGTTATAAACTTCTAATTTTATCATAAAAATAATAGTCATGATTTATAAAAATTTCATAAATTAAATTGACTACCTATAAGTCAATTTAATTCAAATTATGAACTTAGCACAATTTCATGCTTTACAGGTATAATCTAAACTGTTTATCGTGAAAAGCCATTTATGGGTCCATATCTAATCTATAGATGCTTTTAAACTTTTCTTAATCACATCATGGATTTGAAAGTAATATATTTGTGATATTGCATTGCCTTGAAGGATCATCAATGTTTGTGGACTCCATTAACATTTTGTTATTACTATTATTATGATTATTGTTGTCATTTTTATTCCAAAAATAATAATAAACTTTACGTAATTACTAACATGTATAATAACTAATTGTACACATATAGGATATTGGAATTCTTAAACTTTTAAAATCCTTATGACTTTCTTGGAATTCTAATCTTACTTTATGATCTCATTAAATTTCAAAATTGGTCTTATTTTCATAAGCTTTATGCTCACCATTTCTTAATTATGTGTTGAACTATTTGACCACTATAATTTAGATCTTTCTCGTGAAACTAGTATCAAATAGGAATTCTATATGATTGTCATAAATCAGAAATTCCTTTTTATCAATCAATCTCAAATTTGATATTCTAATTGAGATTCTTATAAAAGTCATTGCTTTGACTCGTACGTAAAGATATTGAATTATAAAAGCTTAATTTAGTACATTGAATAATTATTTATTGTGCAATTATAACATCATATTTTGCTATATGTTTCATACATGAAGCACTTTAAATTGTGTTTTTACAAAATTGTTTATCACTAAAGTCTTATAATTATTAAGACTCTCAAAATGCACGTTAATTGAGAAAATTAATAATTATAAATCATGATTAAGTCGCAATTTAAACTTGTGAATTTTCTAGGCATTGTAGAAAATTTCTCGCCTTGAATTGAGTTCTTACATAAATTTGTATTTATAACTTCTAAACTTGTACTCACTCATGTACTTAACGGAGTGGTTATGGAAAAATCCTTAATTAATCACACTTGTTCATTTTTGAACATTTTCGGACCTTACAAGAAAACCACCGTGAGAAGTACCATATCATCTAGAAGGCAAGAAGAACTGAGATGAATTTGGTCTCTTAGAAGCACCACTACCAAAATTTGGAGGAAGACCAAAGTGGCCACAATGAGAATTAAAGCCAGATGAAAAAGGCCTAAATTTTGGTCTTGGAGTTCAATTGGTTGAAGAAGAAGCAGTCAAATGTGCTTGAGCATAATCCAAATATCATGATGTTTGTCAAAATGAGCCTCATGAGCAACGAGTAAGGACTTAATTCTTCGACAGAAAATCATCGTTTTGTGTTTCAACAAAAAGAACAAAAACATCATACTCAAAAGAAAGACTTTCAAAGATTGAATCAAGATGCTCCTTCTTTGAAAGAGGATTTCCAACTAGCCCTAACAGACATGTACATTGACTAATTCGTACATGGTCAAAGAATCTTTCTTAATAGTCTTCAATTCGGTCTATATTGTCTGACTTTGGCTCGAATTTGAGAGGCAAAATACACATTGAGAGTATTCCATACCTATGAACCAATTTTGCAGTCAACAACCCTAGAAAGAACAGCTTCGATCATAGAGGACATCAGCTAGGAGACAAGTAACTAGTCTTGCTGTTCCTAATCAATGTAAGCAGGATTCACAACACCCTGAGCTTCATCCGAAGCTCAAAGAAATTTTAACAACGGCGATCCAGAACCGGAGATGAAATCCAGAAGTTTGTCCCGATAGTCGAGAGACCAACTTTCACCAAAGAAGAAAGTTAGAATTATCAAGACGGGCTGAAATTGGATGACTGAAAGTCACAGCACTAATTCTGGAGGAAGAAGGCAAAGATTTGGCATGGCAGTTTCAGAGAAATGTTCCATTTCAGATCGAGTCTGCTCTAACACCATATCAGAAATATTGAGAAAGAAAGAAACGTGTTATGTGAATTCTCTGATCTTTGATTAATTAAGCCAGCCGTATAGGACTTAACTTAAATACTCTTGTTGACTTGTAACTAACAAGGACTAAATCAATACAAAAGTGCCATATGGCACTATTAGCTAACTAACTATATTGAATGCAGACCAACAGAAAACAAACTGATGACAAAAATTATCGATCTTCTCTAACACTGGAAATGTCAAATCCCAATTGTGAAAAAAAAAATTACAAAACAATCCATTACAATTTACAGCCACTTCATTATCAACAGCCTGCAAAAACGATATTAAGCCTTAGCATATGTGTGCGCTATATATATCTACTTGCAGATTTTGTTTGTGCACTTTTTTACTTTTTTTTTTTTTTTTTTTTTCACTGAGCGGTTTTTAGTTTAAGTTTTCCCAAACTCCAAAGGCTTAGGAAATAACAAAAAAATAAAGAAGAACAAAGCTTCGATGAAGCCATGGAGGTCAGAGAAAAACAAGAAGACAATCTCAAGTGGGTTTACGAGTGACAAGGCACGATGATGGTAGAGAGGGTGGATCCGCCAACAATGACATGTGGGACTAGACTGGCTCACGACCGCGCCCCATCGCAGGCGGGCTTGACAACGAAGAAGGGAATTGATTTTTAATATGATTTTTTTGTTTTTTATTTTATTTTATTTTATTTTATTGTATTTAGAATTTTATTCAGTGTGGTAAAGACTAATACGTACACTCTTGGTGCTCTATCGTTTTTTACCATTAATTTAAATTAATGAACTACACTCGACCTGTTAGATCGTTCTTTACCGGCCCTTCTCCACCATAGAACTTCCCAAATTAATTTTAGCATATGAGCCAAAATTGATAAAAGTCAATAAAGAAAAGAAAACAAGGACAGGGACACTAACTATGGCATGGGAATCCAGACTCCTAGGGTGCAATGAAGGTCAGATACAATTTTGGAAAAAGAAAAGTAAAAAAAAAAAAAATGTCAAAGTCAAACGAAATCAATTGCAATATTTTTTGTATGCACCCACGTGTGAGAGCACCATATATGCAGATGTCGTCTAGTGACTTTCTAGCTAAGCAAATCAAGATTGTTATTCTAGTGTTGCATTTCTTTTCTTTTCTTTTTTCTTTTTTTTAAGGATATATTTGTAACGCCCTTAAGTAGAGGTTAACAGTTTTTAATAAATAAAAATAAATATCAAAAAATATAAATAAAACATCAAAGGAATTTGCCTGGAATTTAATTGAAAACTCTCAAAACAAAACAAAAATATAAACAACAATTTAAACCACAGTTTAATGTAGCACCATAAATTTAATAATACAAAACTGTCATCATCATCATTCCAACTCTCAACAAATCTTAATACAGTCATAGAAAAGTAACATTCAATGCTTACATTGTCATGAAGAACATTCTCAACAAATGATACAATTCCATCGTAATCAGCTATATAGCTTCTTCAACTATGTATCTTGTCACCACCTTATACATTGTAAGTCCTAAAAAGATGAAAATATGAGGGAATGAGCGACAACATGCTCAGTAGGGAAAACCATTACTCACCTTAAGATTTTATTCTTTATCATATTAAATCTGTATGGTTAGTTTTCATCATTATCCAAATTATGAGATTTATTATGATTATATTCCGTGGATACCATAGTTAATCATTACCAAGTTTCATACATATACATATAATTGTTACAATTTATCATTATTCATAGGTATCCATATTCAATAGAGTATCACTCAACTCATCGAAATCCAGGTGGGCGCATTTGACCACCCTCCAGACATTCCAAGGGTGTTCCAGTGAGGGGATATCAAATCCTGAATCCTCACCAAGTTGATTCATGTACAGTGTGTTTTGGGACTTTCGACTCAAGGGAGCGTCATCACTTCCCCCTATTTTACCTTTTAGGGTATTCATGCCCAAGGACGTAACCGTCGCCCTCTTCACATCTCATCTTTTCTCTTTATTCAATCATTATTTTGAGAGTCAACTTTCCTAACCATGCTTCTCAATTTATAACAACATGTGTCAATTCATTATGTTCCTTGTTGTATAATACAGGACGAGTTCATGTCATAGTTTCATATATGATACTCATATAATAGTAGTTCAACATATATATATATATATATATATCTTGCAGTAAAACAATCAATTTTAATTCCATAAAAACCTCACAAAAGATGAGTAATAGAATCCCTACCTCTTAGTGAATACCATGCTAATAACTTCCAGTTCATGATACCAAGCTCACCACGTAAGCTCCAAATACTTCGTTATCCTACGACGCATAAAATTACCATACTTTAACTCAATTCCTAATACATAATCACATTGATTACCATCTATTCTACTATTCTTGTTAGTGTGCCATAATCATTTATATGAAATCTTTGAAACATTTTGTAACACAAAACTGTGAAAAACATATAAATTTGGATTGTCCGATCAGCCTACTTATTGGCAGAGTCTAGCTTGATAATTGAAGCAAAATCTAAAAAACTCTAGTTTTCTATTTTTAAAGATTTTGAGCTTCAAAGCTCAATTCGACTTGTTTTAACAAATCCCATAACATGAAAAATACATAGAAACCATAGATTATCATACCAATAAAACATGTAAATATTTTTCCTCAAATTTTCATGCATAAAACATGTTTAAAATTCTTAAACATTGATTTTTACATAACTTTACAAAAACGTTATCTAAATAGGAAATTGTTCAAACCCAAAACAAATACAATTCAATTTGCATGCATACAAAAGCACAAGTCCATATCACAAAATGAAGGACAATTACATAATCTGAACTTAGTAATTTCGAATAAAGGGAAGGCAGAGAAGAATTTGAGTTTTTTGTTAGAAACTCTGCCTTGTTTCCTTGAGAAATTGTTATTAGGCTTGACTTTTTGCTTGAGGAAAGAGATCCTGAGTTGAGATGGAACTTTGTGATCAGATTGAAAAGGTGAAGGAAACAGACGAAATAAAAAAGAGGGAGAAAAAGGGTGACTGGTGTGAAATGCAGAGAAAAATTAGTTGTCTGATATGTTTTAGGAGTTGGTGGCTTTGGACATGTGAGTGAATAGTCTTATTGAGAGACTCAAAAAAAGAAAGAAAAGAAAAGGGATAAGGCCTTTGTGGGGAACCAAGATATGTGACTTGTTTGATTCAAGTCTTATCTTTTATTTATTTATTTTCTTTTTAACCATTACACGTGAAGGACAATAAAGGATGGTCTACCATAACATTTTAGTAAATATACTAAATAAATATAGGAAATTTAAAAAGATTCTAAAAATAAGTAGAAATAAATATTGTAAAATAAATTTTAAATGAAACAAATTTTTAATTGGCACACTAATAATTAATTTAATTACCACAATACTTGTTAGGAAAATAACAGGTGTCATACTATTGTTCAATTTTAGTGCTATATAATAGCTGGCTTTTTTGCATAGAATCCTTCAAACTTTACGTGTTTAGCATATTAGTCTTTAAATTAATATTTTTGATAATTGATTTTGTAAATTTTGAATTCTTTCCATAAAAAGTCCAATTGAAAATTGTATTAAATCTTTTAAATAGATGGGTGATTTTTGCATAATTCATCTTAGTGATCTGTATCCGTATTTCTATTGACCATTTTTTAATGGAATTCTATTCACCATTGTTAAATTTCATTCCCATACCTCAAATATTTACTCTCTTTATATTGATATGAGTGACACAAATTAACATATGTTATGACACTATAGTTGCTGGTGTCAAATAGATGAAGATTGTTTCTGTAAAACTATAATATTTGAAAAGATTGTTCTAAATATTTATCCAATGTGACAACAACAGACAACCATTGAAAGAAATATATTTATTAATTATTATTGCTGGTTTTTCCAACGTTTGATTTATCAGATCATAAAACAAATCTAAAAGTTATATATGTGCAAGCATGTAATGCGTGTATTCTAATTGATAGCTTCACTTAAACTTCATGATCAAAAGAACTAAAAAGTAAAAAAAAAAATGCCAGTTTCATTTCTCTGTCCTATCTCATTTAGTGTAATTTATAGGTTTAGATTTAAACAAAAAGTTTTAGTTCAAATTTAAATTTTTGTAAGAAAAATTAAATTTTACCAAAAAAGAGTTTGAATTTGAATTTTAATTCAAAAATTAAACGTAAAATAAAACGTTTGAAACAAAACTCAAATTTATAAGAAACAATAGTATATATAGCAACAAAACTGAACCAATTGGTGTTAGCCCAATTAGTAGGGATGGGGTGAGTTAAATAGGAGATTTTAAATAAGCTTTTATGGAACACGGTTAATTCTAGGGGGGGAAAAAACAAAAGAAAACCAAATTGGGATGATGAAACCCACAAAACGAGCTTCACTTGACGAAATATATAAAGTTTCAAAATCTTTGCTTGTTTTCTTGATATTCTTTTGTCATGTTTGCAGGGCTACAAATATTTCAAGCAACGAAATGCTACAATGAGACCTTCTAAAAGGTCACACTGATAAGTCTCTTTTATTTGCCACTGAAAATGTATTAAAAGATCAAAATTGAATAAACTCATTTCAAATAAAATAGACTTATATACACTAGATTAATGAATCCAAAAAAAAAAAAGACAGATTCAAACTGCTTTTTTGACCTCCAGGAGGAGACACCAGAGTTTTCCTCCACCTCACCGGAAACGCAACAACGATGTCACGACAATCTGTTGCAATAGAGGATGAGACGGTGGCCGTAAGCCACCATGGTCATGACTAGGTTGGTGACCTATGGTGGTCCCGTTCCCATCATGATACTACCATCATGACACATAGCAAACCGGATTGATGGTAGGAGGCGGATCACGACAGAATCATGATAGGGTCGTGAGGGTTGTGGGGTCGTGACCCATGACCTCTACCCACAATCTCACGAAACTCAGCAACCCTTGCCTCCGCCTTCACCTCCAATGACTCTGGAGAACCCAGTCACACCCCAATATAATGGTTGCGTCCTTCGTCGGATTTCGTTGTGCATGGTCGCGAATCAAAATTTGCAAGAATGCCACCTTGGGTTGCTGATTGCGTGCCAGATTTTGTTTTTTAAAAAAATTATTTTTCATTTATTTTTGCTCATTTGAGATTAAAAATGATTGTAATTAATTGAGGACGTGTCTATTTTTGTTTTCATGTGAACACAATTTTGAATACTGATTTTCTATCTACGCCTTTCTACAAAAGGACTCATCAATAGATAAAAAGTCTCGGTGTAGGGTCTCCCATTAAAGAATTCTAGTCAATTTGTCTGCGACTGTACATTGAATTTTGGAGGCTCTTGTATAGTGCAGTACTGCCGCTTTTACGCGTATATGTTTATAAAAATCAAGAACAACCTTGCCCATCCCTTCCTAGCGACATATCATTCTGATGAATTCAATTATTTTAGCTGTTTGTCCTATGAAGTACCTACTTTAGCTGTTTGACCAAACAAGTCTTCGCCCAACAAATCTGTTCTTTATCATCGTCTTCATCCTCATCATCATGTTCTTAATTAGACAATAAATATTAACAAAGGAAGGACTTTCAATTAGTCCACTTCTTTAATTTCTTTTGCTTGTTGCATGCCCTTATCTTGATTAAACCAGTCAATCATGGATTCAATTCACTTGTACTTTAGTTTTTGTTCGTTAATGTCCCTCTAATAATACCCCTTTAATAATACTATATGATACCCCAAGTAAAATATATTCAGATAGCGAAAATATTTTAATTAACATAATATGATATAATTAACATGACACAAAAAGAATAAGAATAAGAATGCAAGTGAAATCATTCCAATTATCCATTCCTATACATATATATATATATATATATATATATATATATATACCCTTCTCATGTATTCAGTTATATAAGCTGTTTGTTCTTTTAAGTACTCTTACAGGATTAGGAAAATGCTTTGCAATGGTGCACTTGGTTAACTATTTTCAACTTTATAATTAATGTATATATGTCCATTACTGAATACTACTAGCTTTTATTTGTTGATGATCAATTAAATTATGCTTCAATTAATACTGTTTGAGTTTTTAAAGGACATGACGTTTATGTTCGTCCAAGCAATATATTGGCTAATAAAGGAATAAAGATCCTCGTGATAACGATATGACAAGGTTAGTTAAAATCCAACTAATCTAAGTTAAAAGAATGATCTCTTCATTATGGCATCACAAGCAATCTAAGTTTTTTATATTATAGATCCCCAAGACATGGAAGTGTCTCTAGTCGTCCCAATGAAGCCAAGAGTGGTTATCAACATGAAGAAGTTGTCAAGGATTACACAGACATCCCTTCATTCACAAAGAGATTGCCGCCAATTGAAGAGTTAGATGATTTTGAAGATGATGTTTCGCACTTGCTTTGTGAAGATGTGGAATGGATATGTATTGAGGAAGCAATGAAAAAAGAGAAAAAATGTTAATTTATTTAATATATATATTTCTTTGTTTAGTTTTTCACTTTTTTTAAGAGTTTTGGATATCTATTTATTGTTATATTTGTGATTAAAATAGGAAAAAGTAAATATTCTGGGCCATTAGATGCTTAATACATGGGCTGGCCACCTAGGGCAGAAGAGAAACACATATGTCAGTGGTAATTTTGACCTTTTTTACGACGGTTTTCTTGAAAAACCGTCGTAAAAAAGGATATTTCATGACGGTTTTTTAGAAACCTCCATGAAAATTTGTAAACAAATAAATCTTACACGACGGTTTCTAAAGAAACAATTGTGTAATGTTTACCTTAAACGATGATTTTCTTAAAAACTTCAACTTACATGACAGTTTTTTTTTTTGAAACCGTCATATAAGATGAAACATTACACAACAATTTATAGCAAAAACCATCGTGTAATGTTTGTTTAGGGCTCTATATTTTTTTGAAATCGTGCGCCCCCTTGGCAATTTGAAACCTGAACTCTCTCTCTCTAAAAGCTCTCTCTCTCTCAAGCTCTCTCCCCCGCCGTCACAAGACCATCGCCTCCACTGTCATCGCCTCCCTCCAATAAGTCCTCCCTCTCTGTCTTCTCTTCCCCTTCCCCCCCTAGACCATTTCCCCCTGCCCTATGCCCTTTCGCCCTGCCCCCTCCCCCACCCCACCCCACCCCACCCCTACCCTACCTGACCCCACCCCACCCCTC
>CAMOHE010050222.1:1733-21320 GCA_946598075.1 Artocarpus hirsutus
CCCCCTCGGCCCTACCCACCCCCTTCGCCCCCCCTTGCCCCAGCCCCCCCACCCCACTGGGCCCTCGCCTCAGCCCCCCCACCCCCTACTAGCCCCTCGTCCCTCCCCCCTCACCCCTCTCCCCTCGGCCCCACCAACCCCCCAGACCCCTCGCCCCCTTTGTCCTTCGCTCCTCTGTCCCTTGCCCCCACCCATGGCCCCCCCTCGGCCCTAATTCGTCACATGTGTATTATCCAAAATTATGTATTTGAAATTGTCAATTTATGAATATATGTAATATGTGACATTGTGTAATTGAAGTTGTAATTTTGTGCATATGTGTAATATGTGAGGATATGTAAATATGTGTTATCTGTGAAATTATGTGAATATGTGTAATTTGTGAAATTATATGTATAATTGAAATTGTGAATTTGTGAATATGTGTAATCTATGAAATTATATGAGTATGTGAAATTGTGTAGTTGAAATTGTGAACTTGTGAATATGTCAAGATTTGGATACGTGAAATTATGTCAATATATGAAATTGGGAACTTGAAATTGTAAACTTGTGAATATGTGAAGATGTGAATTTGTGAAATTATGTGAATACGTCAATATGTGTAATATGTGAAATTGTGTAATTGAAATTGTAAATTTGTGAATATTTGTAATATGTGAGGTTATGTAAATATGTGTATATGTGAAATTATATGAATATGTGCAATTTGTGAAATTATATATGTAATTGAAATTGTAAATTTGTGAATATGTGTAATAATATGTGAAATTATATGAATATGTGAATTGTGTAAAAATGTATGAAGTGGAATATGTGAATATGTGTAGTTTGTGATTTAATATTAGCATGTATGTGTTAGTTTTTGAATACTTTACACAGGTACAATGTCTCGTGAGATTGATAGTGACCAATACGAGGACGAGTACAAAGATTGTACTCCATCTTCATCACAATATAGCAAGGGAATCCAATATAGTAAGTCACGAAGGTGAGATTCGAAAGTAGACTTTGAGCGAAAAGAAAGGTTTAAGAATTGAAGTGACTTTTGATTCAAAAGGTCAATCAGAAGGTGCACCTGGCCATGAATTAAGCAGTTGGATCGGAGTCCTCAATCAAGAGCACATTTCGATATGGACAAAAGATTGGAGGTCTAAGGATTTAGATAAAGTAAAAGATATATACGAAGCTTTCACAGTTGAGGATTGGGATAAGAAAAGGGGTTTGAAGGTTTGTGGCAAATTAGCAAATGGGTTCAGATCTGACCTCTACGTTATCTTCGTATAGCCATATCTTTCCATTCTAAAGGAGGATGAAAATATATAGAAACGGCCTCCTATGGTAGTACACTACTATCCCTTCATAAACGATGACGATTGCGAAGCTTTTGTGAGGTATCAACATTCCACTGAATTCCAACTGCTATCATCAAACGCAAGAAAAATAAGAGCAAAAAATAAATACTGCTCTATGGTTGGTCGAGTTAGATATAGAGAGCTCAAGCAATCCTTGGTACATTAATATTTTACTCATATTACATATATCAATTATTCTATCATTGCTATGTTACTAACATAGTGTAACATAGTTTGCAAAGACAGGCGTGCTATCAACTTGGGAGCAGTTGTGCGTAAAATCACGTCAAGGTCCCGATGGCCAGTTTAAAAATTTAAAAGTAGTAGAAATTGGGAACTTGATTGTAAGTTTACTAAACACGAACAATTAATTTGTAATTTAATACCAGATGAAGGATTGCTTAAATAATATGGTTGTGTTGTTGTTTTACAGGATGAATACACAACGCATCAAAGTTAAGGGAGCTTCCAATCGATTGGTAATGATGATATTTTGATGAGGGCACTAAGGAAACCGAAACATTCAAGACGTGTTCACGATCAATTGAAGTATGTGAACCAGTCTCAATATTTCGACCTCTAATCAGGTACTTCAAAATTGAATTCCAAAATGTCGAAGATGCAGATAGAGATTGCAGAACTGCAGGGTCTTTGATGGAGCTCATTTCCCAAGAACGTGCCAAGTCGACGGATGATAGCATCTCACAATGCAATAGCTTCAAAGCTAATTGTAACCCTCGCAATAATGTAGTAGAAGCTCTAGAAGCTCTAAAAATCTAATTGTCATGTCCTCGTCAAGAGCCCAAACAATGTAGGCTCTTCATTGAGGATAGTGTTAATAGTGGGTGTGCACTTGCTGTGCTTGGGAAGGTGTGGATGGAGAGTCTTCCAATTGATACAGTTCATGGACGACTATTAGGGGAAGAGAACGTGTACGTTAGCATCACTACCATCAGAGTTAGAACAGCTGAATTGGCTGTTCCAACACTTAAAGCAACAACCAAGGGTAAAGTAGCCGAAAGCTTGGTCACATGGCTGAAGAGGTTAGTTGAAGTCATCACCTTGACAAAGACGAGTCGAGCGCCTAGCCATATTCCACAAGATCTAAGCGGAACGAAACGCCAAAAAAAGAAAAGCTCTACAAAAGCAAAAGAATCACAACCTGAGATAGAACAAGAATAAGAACAAACTGTTGCTAATGAGCAACTGCCTGCATTTAACTTTGCTTCAGTACCTCAAGAATTTATGCAGTTGGCTCTATAAGCATATTCTTTCATGCGCGATGGGTCAACGATTTAGTGCCCAATACCGGTAAATGTCACTGGCAATGAATTGCCTATCTATGTAGGGTATGAAGATGTTTACTACTTCATCAACTTTGATAAAATTAGGGCAAACTGTATCTTGGTATACCTCAGGTAATAACTCAATCCTTATTCATATTTTTAAAATATAGGTAAAGTTGTAAGGTGCTTTCAAATAATTGACTGTATTGTTTTTTATTGTAGTTTATTGGCAGAATATTGTGACCTTCAAGGCTTGTCATAAAATTTTGGCTTCATATCTACAGCCATTGTTCCAAGTGTTGCAAGAGACCTACAGAGTGATCGTAGAGAGCACGCCATATTACTCCTCTACCTATTAGCTCAAGCACTGAGGGAGAAATTATTCTTCCTGCCATACAATGTTGGAGAATATTATATGTTGGGACTTATTTCGCCATGAAAGGACCAAATATATTGGTTTGACCCCCTCGGACACCCACCACGTGAGGATTTTGTATCAATCATGAGATTGTAAGTATTAATGTTCTCTTATAAAATTAACTATTTTTAGTCCCACATAATTGTATCATCTATTAATTCATTTAAACATGACACATTGTTAGGGCACTTAACGATTGGAAGCTTCAAGCAAGAAGCTGTGTCACAAACCGATTGAATGGAACGCTATATTCTAAACATAAGTGTCCAAGACAACAAGAAAATGTAGAATGTGGTTTTTTTATTCTACGTTTCATGTGGGATATAATTACAAGTGGTATACAAACCTTAGGAAAAAAAGATTTTTATATACATATGGATATATATGAAGTTAGATTAAAGTGGGTACAATTTGTAAATAGGTATATGCTCTTTAGATAGATAGATGGAGATAGTAGATAAACAATTGCTCAAAATAACTCAAATGTAAATGATCTTGTAAATACCTTGTAATTTCAATATACACCAATTTTTGTATGCAATTAGGGCCTTGCTGTAATGGATAACACACGGGACTGGTCATCCCGTGGGAAATTAAAAATTTCTGGAGATTTTTTTTAGGGGAATACTAATTTTTCATGATGGTTTTTCAAAAAATAATCGTGGAACACTAAGGATTCCATGACGGTTTCTTGAAAAACCGTCGTGGAATGCAAAGGATTTCACGACGGTTTCTTGATAAACTGTCATGGAATCCAAGTAATTCCACGATGGTTTCTCAAAAAACCATAGTGGAATCACTTGGATTCCACGACGGTTTCTCAAGAAACTATCATGGAATCCTTTGCATTCCACGATGATTTTTTAAGAAACTATTGTAGAATGTTAATTTTCTATGACGGTTTTTTCAAAAAACTGTCGTGAAAAATTACACCATTGTACCACTTCTTGAGCCAATTTTTCTATTACACGACGGTAAAAAATTGTTGTGAAAACTCTATATTGTACCACAACTGAAGTTTTCACTATGGTTTTTTAACCGTTGAGAAATTTTTCCACGACGGTTATAAACCGTCGTGGAATCCACAGTTTGTAGTAGTGAAGCTTACCTTTCCCTTTACTTTGTATCCTATTAGTTAATACCATTTCTTTTACTTAAATTTGTAACCTATCGGGTTACGTTTCCCTCTTACTTTAGTTAACTTTATAAACTATTGGTTTACCTTACTCTTAACTTTGTAACTGACCAGGTTACTTTTCCTTTTACTTAATCCTGTAACCTATCGGGTTATCATTCTTTACTTGACTTTAACGTTCCTTAATTGGTCTTATCGTCTTTCTTAACAAGTTAGTTACCTAACGTACTACGAAATATTTTTCGTCTTAGAATGTTTTGTTAATTTGGAGTGTTTGACTCCGCTTCAAACGTTTTATTAAAAATGACGATTTTACCCTTAATGGGTTTTTCATCAATTTCGTAACTTATTAAACTTTTTGCTTAAATTTTCCTTATCATTTCTTTACATGTTATGAAAAAATTCCTACTAAGTGGTGTTTTCCAATATCGGGCATTTCAGATCCGTTTTGGCTATTTTTACAAAATGACCATTTTGCCCTTGATAGGTCTTTAAAAACTTTCGGAACCCATTTTAAAACATAACTTTCATTTCTTTACATCTCATAATATTTTAAAAAACAAAAATAGTAGTTTTCCTTTCAATTAAATCTATTTTGTCAAAACTATACAATTTTGACCTACAATGCGAAAATCTTAACATTTTGCCTTTAATGTTTCTCTTTCATTCTTTACTTGAGTAAACTCTTAATCTTTAAAAAAATCCTTACATTTTTGCCCCCGGAATCAAAAAATCATTTTGTACCAAAACATCTAGTTTTTCACAAGGAATAAAACTTTCTAAAGCACCATGGTCAAATTCAAAATATTTCATAATGTTTTCATTTCATTAAATTTTGTGCTTAAAATTTCGTAAAATTTATAACTCCTCAACCGAGCAGAATTTTAGAAAACTGTATATGTGGTGTTAATAGTTTTGATGCGCTCTACAATTTTTGTGTTTTAAATTTTCTTAAGTTCTAACATTAAGGTAGACTTTTTGGCTGACTTTCAAGTTTGTCAAACTTTTGCAAAACTTTACAATTTAGCCATTTTAGAATTTTATAAAACTTTGTTCACAAAAGTTTTTTCCTTCGCTATGTTAGCAGTTCATATACCATGTTTGGAACATAAATTGGCCTCTGAGGCCCTCAAGACCCTATTCGTTTGAAATTAGTTAAACTTTATAAAGTTTAACAAATTTTCACTTTTAACCACAAAGCCCTTACTTTCTTTCTTTCGTTCATCGTCACCATCAATATAAAGTATAGACGAATTATGCAATAATGTCCATCTTACATACCAAAAACCAAAACATACATCAAACACTTGGTATGCATATTTTTAACATAAACTTTCAAGTATAAAGTTTAAAAATTTACCTAAACTTTATCAAGCTTTTGAGTCCCCCTTTGCTAGGCTCAAAGCTTTGTCATGTCTTCTCCACAAAAACTATGACAAAACCCAATCAAAATTCATCCAAATCATGAACAAAACCCTTAAGCATAATAGGAAAATCTTGGGTTTTTACCTTGAAATTCTTCAATCTTTATCTCCTTCGCTTTAACTTTTTTTAATACATGATTTGGAGCTTGGAATTCATCAAAATTTTGTGAGAGAATTGGTATGGTTTTCTTGGGAGGAATATGGAACATTTTTGGTTCCTAAATCAAGTGAATTAAGTTTGATTCTTTTTGCAAATTTAACTCACCACCATGAGTCATCACTTGACATTATTTATGATAAAAGGTTGGCTTAGCTTGGCATTATGTAATTGGGCCACCCAAGGGGTGTGGTGGTAAATTTTCATTCATTTTGGTCTCATGATGGGTCCCATAAAACTTTTTATGCAGTCCACGTTTATATAGATAGTATTTTTTCTATACTACCGGTATTATTTTCTATACAATTCATGAGATCTCATAACCTCTCATACTTATTTATATCACCACATAATGTAATTTCTATACTGCTTAACTTTATACAGTCTAAGTTTATACTGACAATATTTTTCTTATACTATTGTCATTCATTTCTTTACTGTTACGGGCTTATATAGCATTCCTTACTCATCCATATCCTCCAAATAGTATTATTCCTATACTGCTTTTACTTTAAACAGTCTAATTTTTATACTGCTTAACCTTAAACAGTCCAATTCCTATACTGCATTACTTTTGTAGTGTAATTTCTATACTACATAACTTTATCAGTGTACTTCCTTACACTGCATTATTCTAATACTGTATAATTTTTCATATTATTATACAATAATTTTTCTTAAATTATATTTTTGTCTTAACATTTGTTGCAACACATTTTGTAACAATTAAGCTTTTTAGCTTATTTTTATATCCTTTGTTTCTTGTATAAGACTATGGCATGATTTTTTTACCCTTAAAAAATCTTGTTTTTGCTTTTATGGACTTTATCATAAAAATTTGGTTAAACAGTAATCCTCGTGACACATATATTTCTTAACATAATCCTTAAGTTATTGCGTATTTAATGCATTAGAAATTCTTGGGTGTTACAATATAAGGCTTGTTTTTGGAGGTGTGAGCAATTCTCAATCAAATATGAAACAAATTTAGCTCAAAAAAATGTGTACGAAATGAATGCTTGAGAAAACAATGTAAGAATGATATCAAATCTCTCTTATGATTCTTAGTTAATTGCACAATGAATAGAGGGATATAAATAGTCTCTAAGTGCTCAACTTTAGCATAAAAACTTGAATTTTGATCAAAATGACTATTGATAGTGGAGTTCTAACCAATAGAAAACTAGTCATTATAAATAGTTTCACAAGCTAGAAAATAGGTTCGATAGACCGAAGTTTGAAAATTATAAATTGGGACTCCAAATGGTCATTTGATTAGCAGGCCGATGTGGTAGGTCGATAGATTGAAACTCCAGCCACCTGCAGGTTGAACTTGAAGTTTGGTAGGCCATCCGAACATCTGTGAAATGGGACCCTCGAATCGGCAAGACGATGTAGGGCATTTGATAGGCCGATCTTGGGCCATTGGTAGGTCGACCAAAATTGGTCGGGAGGTTGATCTGTGTTGCCTAAAAATGCCTAAGAAAATGTTCTAAAATCCTTTTTTTTTGTAAAAACCTGTTTAAATACCTTAAGTGTAGTTTCAATAACCTTTTCTCATAGTAGAACGTTTTAAATACTTTGAACACAAATATGCAAAGATTAAAAACATTTGTGAATGCAGATGTGACAGTGTAAATTTAAGCTTTTATTTGATCATATTTTTAATTAAGAATCACTCACGTACATTTGGACTAAAAACTAATAAAGTCTTGAAGTTTTCAAGTCCATGTGAGTCTACTCTTTGTTGCATCATAGCTCTAAATTTCTTAAATGTTTATTACTTGATTTTGCTTGAAACTTAAGCTTTGAAACACTGAAGAATTCCATTAGCTTAAAAATACATATTTGTACATACATAAAAATTGTATTTGTTATCATCAAAACTAGTTTGAAATTACTTTATGAAACCTTGGAATCAACAATTTCCCCTTTTTTGATGATGACAAAATAATTTTTGATTGTCTTGAAAGATAATTCATTTTGCTCCCCCTTAATATGTGCAAAAATTTTAAAAATTAATTTTTGAAACAAAAATTTCAAAATCTTCCCCTTAAATGAACACTTCCCCTATCACTTAGCATGACTTACAAATTAAAACAGCAATAAGTAAATGTCAATCGTCATCATCCTTTACGTCATATGTATCATTCAAAATAGCTTCTTCAATCATAATCACACATCACAAATCACACAAATTATATATCAATATTCAATTATCACCAACCTTAACTCCTCAATAAAAAAAAATCACAAATTCTCCTCCTTTTTGGCATCATTTGAAAAGCAAAATAATAAGCATTGAAATTTCATAATATAGTCATAAACACATAATCCTTTGTCAAACCACTGAAAACATCACATAATCCATGAAAAAATAAATAAGAACATAAGAAGATAAAATATTCAAGGTTTGCTAGAAGATCCTCCACCGAAGTTCATTTGGCGAACGAGTTAAAGAATCTCTTGTTGGCCGGCTTGTAAGTTGGCGATGTTGTTTCCCGTCCTTTGTTGTTGCCCATAGAGTTAACATTGATGTGCAAAAAGCTCCTGTTGATGAGAATAGAGTTGCTAAAACATTATGGCTCCTTCCTCTTTGCCTTCTCCTTGAGCCTCAATATTCGCCATTTCAGCTTCTTCTTCCTCTTACTCACCTTATCGAGTAGCTCATCCATTGGCTAGCACCCAATGGCCATAGACTTCTTTAAAGCCCATCTTGCTAATAGTGAGTGCATTAAAAGCTACGTGAGGTTTGAAGTGAGCAACGTCTTTCTTATAGATAATGCAGATATTAAAATATTTAAAGATTTTTGTGAAAAGCATACTGTAAGGTAACCCGACACTTTTTTTTTCCTTCAGACACATCAATCATCCATCTCACTAACAAAAGAGGTAAGTTTATCCTAGTCCCATTTATAATGCAGTAGATGAGATGCAGGTATACCCGCCCTTGGGAGAATACTTGTGGTAATGAGTCGATGAATGAGGCAACTCCTAGGAGGTAAGGATGATGCATCTAGATTTTGACGTAATCTACTATCATCATTTTCAAAAATGACCTTGGCCATATTTTCCTTATCAAACATCTATGTACTTACACCATGAATGTCATTTCTATCTAAGGCCATTTCTAGTATTTTTCCCAAAATTGATGGCGTTAATTCAATCTCCCTATGTTTCAAATTCATAGCAATTTTCAATGGGCCGTAGGAAGTAACTAAGTTTGCATAAAATCCCTTAACAAGCCTAGGTAATACATCCTCTGTCATTGCCATTATGTTTTTCCATTGCAATCTCTCAAAAAACACCATTAATCCAAAAACTAGCAAAGTCACCAAACAATACATACTTCCATCTATAATTTTCCTATACGAAAAGAAATTTATAAACTTGTCATTGGACAATAATTCAAGAGTTACCTCTTTGTTGGATAGCTTATTTGCAACTATTTTTGTGCACTTTGAAGGACGAGAACTAGATGCCATAGCATTGTAAATGATGAACCCATGAATTTTGAAGAGAATGATGGAGAAAAATGGAGTAGTCGTGGATTAGAGAGGAGGAGAAGAGAAAAATGATGAAAACTCAAAAAACTTGGAGAAAAGTGAGGGAAAACAAAGGAAACTCACAAATGTTTAAGGAAAATCACAAGAAATTACAAGATTAAAGCTTACGTAATGATTTTTGTGGGGTTTAGGGTGAGAGACGGTAGAAAGGAGAGAAAAATTTGAAAGAAAATAGGATTTTCTCAAGTTTAGGGCTACTTATACCCCAATAGATTGGCATGCTGATCTCTCATATCGACAGGCCGAACTTACCAAGTTCGATAGGCTGATATTTCCTATCAGCAGGCTGAACTTTTCAGGTTCGACAGGCCGAACTTGACAGGTCGACAAGTCAAATACTACAGCCAAGCACCTTCAAGAAAAATTATAGAAATGCATATTTTAACCAATTTAAGAGCATAAAAACATTCATTATCATTCAAACAGCATGTCTAACAATAAATTGTTCATCTAAACAAGAACACATCAAAAACACAAAATCATATATAGCAAACATTGCAATTTGCATGAAAAATCGTCAATGATTCAACATATGCAATTCCAAAGGGTTTATTAAGCCAAGTCCTTTTCTAAAATATGAGAATTGTTTTAGAGCGAGAGTTTTTATGAACTAATTGATCATTGGTGCTTATGAACTCCAAAGTGATATCCTCTTTTTGTACATGGTCACGCAAGAAATAATGTCTAATTTCTATGAGTTTTGTGCATGAATACAAAACCGGATAGGGAGAGATGCTAATGCGAAGGAGCCAAAGGGAGAATGTATATTGCATATAGGGAGAGATGCTAATGTGAAGGAGCCAAAGGGAGAATAAACAAAGAATGTAAAGAAAGATAGACAGTCTAGAGGTGGGCTAACTGTGAAAAGAAAAAAAAAAGGAAAGGAAAGAAAGAGTGAAAAGGTTGCAAGAAGAGTAGTAAATCGACATAGAAAAAAGAAGAGAGAAGAAGAAAATGCAAGTGACCCATAAAGAAGAAAAGAAAAGAAAGTTTATATGAGTACTAAAAAATCCTTAAACAATAAGATATCGGGTGAAAATTGAGAGAAATATCAAGAGAAGGAAATCCATCTCCAATTGATCAATTTAGATTCTTGTTTGTGGGAATCGTGACATTATTCCTCATGTATACATATGTATTGGTGGTAATCTCTACTCACTGAACTTTCATTTGAGCAACAAGTTGTCATATCCATATCTTTTTGTTTATCTAACCAAACACATATACACACATATACATGTATATATCCTGTGTAGACTGGTCATTTTCCAGTGTACATTTTCTATTAATAATAACATTTATATGTATACATGTACATATAAATCATGTATATATTTTTAGACTGATCATTTTCTAGCATTTGTTGACTTTCATTTAAACTGGTCATCTTCTTGTGTTTATGTAAATACACATATATACTCATGTATATTTTTATAAAAACTGGTCAATATTCAGTATGTTTTCTTTAGACTGGTCATCTTTCAATGTTTATGCAAATATACATATATACAAATATATGTATACATTTCTATACGGACTAGTCACTATACTATATTTGTTTATTATTCATGGTTAAAATGGTCACTCTCCAGCAGCTATTTTGTTAGTATTTATTTATCTATTTTTCATCAACTGGTCACTTTTCAGTATATATTTATTTATATCTATTTGGACTGGTCACTCTCTAGTATTTATTTATTCTTATTTGTATTGGTCATTCTCCAGAACTTATAGACTGGTCAATTTTCTAGTATCTAAGACTGGTTCTTGTTAGCGATGAGGCATAGCTCTGCCTCTGCTATGTTAATCCAAGCTCTCCGCTACTCACTGCTAAGCCCTCCACTACTCCACTGCGCCACTACTTCTCCACACCACTGCTGCAATATAGTCCTTGTCTGACATCCCTATTCTTTATTCATAGTGTATAATGAGACAACTAATTGCTGGCCTTGTCATAGGATCATAGTTGTCACAACCATTAGGGTTTTGCCTTACCTCATCTGTATTCATCTACAAATACTATGTACAGTAACAATATGTGTTAAGTTGGTTTTCAATGGTTCAGCCATACCCCTCAAGAAAGCCAGTTCAAAAACATGGCATATTTCATTTTGGAGTACATCATTTGTAGATTTGGAATTCTGAAAAGGATTGTTACATATAATGGTGCTCCGTTTACAGAAAAAAGCCTACAAAAATTATTTAAAGATTACCAGATCTTTCACGAGAAATTTTTCTAGGTATTATCCACAAGGAAATGGTACGGCAGAAGCTTTAACAAGCTATTGATAAGAACTATGAGTAGAACGGTGCATGAAAACCCAGGAATGTAGCATGAATATGTATCATTAGCATTATGGGCCTATAGAACATCAAGAAGGGGTTTGGCAAAGTTCATGCCATTCTCTCTAGTATAAAAATCTGAAGTGGTACTCCCTGCCGAAATAACTGTGCCATCTGCACGCCCGGCTAAAGCTGCAGGATTATACTTTAAAGAATGTAGGATAGCAGATCCTGAGGCTTTAGATAAAAGAAGGGCAAGGGCTTAAGAAAATGTGGAAGACTATCAAAGAACGACTGCAGATGCTTACAACAAGCATGTACGACCCGAGACATTCCAAAAAAAGAGATCTAGTCCTTTTGGCTACCAATCACATTATGCGAGGAGTCCATGAGACAAAATTCACATAAATTGGGAAGGATCTTATATGGTTGAAGAAATCAAGGCAAGTGGTTATTGCCACCTCAAGAGACCAGATAGTGACAAATTTGTTGCCCCCAACAAATGTTAAGTATATAAAAAAATATAATGTTTGGAATAATGAACTACGTGCAGGCATGCTCTAGGGACTGTGAACTTATTTCATTTATGTCTAGCAAATTATAATGTCTTACCAGTATTATACGTATTAATAAATATTGATCGATGTTTTCGTAAAAGCTTTGCTTTTATTATTATGATGAAGTGCTTTTTTTAGAGTTGGTACTATATATGTATATTTGCATGACAAAAAATAATTAAAAGCTTTTGAGCTCATAACATATATATATATTTTATCAAAACAGAGATTATTAATTAAATGTTATATCGTTCACATATGTGACTATTCCTATACGCATATATGTTGCTATTCCTATAATCTTCATTTTGGTATTTAAAAATACCAACTAAATTAAAACTATCACTTTGTTATTCCAGCGGTCACTTTGGTTTCAACGGTTAGATCACTATTCCTAACGGCTATAATTGAGAGCAAAATCGTCACTTTATTGTTTCAATAGTCACTTTACTTTTAATGGTCAGATTACTATTTCCAGTGACTGTATTTTGCCCGACAAATGGACGAGCTTTCATACTTTGTAACTCTAAAAATTTTATACCTTTAAAATACTTACTTCTTCTTTCAAAAATTTCTCTCAACATGTTTTCTTTAGCGGAAATATTTTGGTCTACGATCTTTCTACTCTTATTCCACAGTTTATGCAAGTTTCTGTATGGTCTTTTTGGCCTTATCAAAGCTGAAGAGATAATCCTCATTTTTTTTATAGTAGTCATTCTCATAATATTGAATGTGCACATCGCTTGATATGATTACGCTCGGTATCAGTGAGCATACATCTATTGTTGTGTTTTATAGTTTTTATTTGTTATTAAATAAAAGAGAATTTGATGCAATCATGCTTTGAAAATAAAGAGCATTACAATCTTTCTATTTATATATTACACACATCCGCACCAATGCAAGTGTGAAATACTATATTGCCACACAATACCTAGATAAACCAATGACATAAAGACAATGGAATCCCAAACATATATATTTGCATGTACAATAATAAGATATTAGTTGAGTGATTTGCATTGTTAGTCACTTAACTTTTTAGTAGATAGCATTTGATCTCCTTTTTTTTAATTTTTGTCAAATAATCCTTAAACTCTCAAACTCTTAACGATTAAGCCCTTTCTATTAAATTTTGTCAAATTCTTGATAAAATGTGTAATGTACAATGCATGTGATCTACTATGTGAGGGTATTTGGGGAGAATAATTTATAAATTATTATAAAGTTAACAAAAATTTTAAATTAAAAGAAAAACCTAAAAAAACTTTCAGACCCATTAAAAATAGCTTGCAGACTCCCTTAAAAAAAAGCTTGTAGACCTAAAAAAAAGCAGACGTTGGGTGGTGTCGATTTCGAAGGCAAGGGAAGCGCCGCCGGGGGGGGGGGGGGGGCGCCCCCCCCGGGGGGGTGGTTGTGTTCTATAGGTAGGGGAAAAGGTTAAGGCGAATTCCTTCGGGAGAGGAAAGTTACAATGTCGTGACGGCAAATCTCGTGACGGCAGCGACGGGGAGCTCGATCTCGCAACAATAGGAGACGGGCGGCTCTATCTTTCGACGACGAGGACAGGAAAGTTCGCACTATGCGTGGGAGGTGGTGGGGTGTTCCCACTGTCCGACACTTTCCACGGACCTCCAACCACCATTTTCTTCCCGACAAAATCTTCTCCACTGGGTTTCTATGATTTTGTTTGAATGTTGTCATTATATTGATTACGTTTTAGCAAGAACACATATTAAGAGGCTACTCTACTGCTTGAATTGTACAAACAGCACAATCCACAGCAAATGTCGTTTTGTTTTTATGTACTTATTTCTGCTTTATGTCATTTTGTTTGGTTATATTTTTTGACTTGGAAAACAATATGGGAGCATTATTGATTTATATTTGTTATGCCCCATCCACCTTGTTCCTCTATCAATGTCCGAAGTGAAAAGCAAGTCAAGAGAAACAAATGAAAACAATGAACAGCAACAACGAAATAAAAGAATCTTTTTTTTTTTTTTTGGGTTATATGATTTTAATTGGGTGATGATTTTGTTATTGGGTGGAGAGGGCTATAGAGAGCACGTGATGGCTCAGGTGCAATAATCTGTTAAAAACTTAACAAAAGTTGACGAAAAGTACTTAATTACCAAGGAGTTTGAGAGTTTAAGGATTGTTTTATCAAAATTAAAAAAAAGGAGATGAAAATGTCACTACCAAAGACTTAAGGAATCAATGGCACAAATTACTCGATATTAGTTATAAAAAAAGGGTTACAAGAATATGTAAGAGTACGAGTATCACCATTCACTAATGGACCAGCCGGTTGATTTCAACGAATCTATCTCCGTGTCCAATTGGCACAAAGATTTTCCAAGTTCTGGATGTACTCTTGCAATGCATCCAACATAGAAGACAAAGATGAATGCTTTCGTTTTAGTTCATTCAATTTTGGACGTTCATAACAAGGCTCCGAGATTCTAGAAAAGATAGAAAATGAGAGACCTCACTTGAGGAAAGAACGTCAATATAGTAAAGGTGGTTGTAAGATACAAGATGAGATCTACAGTCTCTAAAATATATCCCTTACATAGTGGATCAAGACTGTGGAAAGAAATCTGAATCTCTAATGTAATTAATAAAGCTCCACTTGGTTGAACCATTATAGTCATGAAAGTTCTCTACCAAGCTCTACCAATTGGATTAAGAGAAAGGGAAAGAAATGAAGACGATACGAAGATATTCTACATGAATATACACGCTCAGAAAAGACGTTAAGAAATTGACTAAAAAAGGGCAAACAGTTATACCATGAGAGTCAGTTTTGAACTAACGTGTTCCATATACGATGAACGATCCCAAATATAGAAAGACAAACTTTGAGTTGATGATTTAGAATGCGGGATGGCATTAAGGATCGAAGATGTACGAAAGAAGCAACTGCAGATAAAAGATTGATGGGATCGATGGAAAAAGGATCGCTCGTTAAGAAATCTCGAATCTCTGAATATGACTCCTCGACAAATATAAAGCACATGAATAGATTCGACGACGTACATACACATATGTATCTCTGTATGTGTGTATATATATATTTGTATATATAAAACTTACTGAAAATATGGAGAATTTTCTTTGCTTGAGAGGATGGCTTTCCAGAATCGTGTACTCTCCAAGCTATCCATCTATAACGCTTTGTCCAAGCAGGCGCAAGACCTGGGAAATGTTCATATTTGAAGCTGTAAGAATCAAACATTTGTCGGAGAGGATACATGACGAATTCCCTTACGAGAACGGAAATTGAAGGTAATCTCATCAAGATCAAGGTATAAATTTGCTAGGAATAAAGAAGGTAGGTCAACTTTTTTTACTAAAGGCCAATAAACATGATAGGAAAGACAATTGGATGAACCATTTGGGAATTCATTGGAAAAATAAAAAAATAGAGGCAAGAACTTAAAACTCCTATGAGCATTAGTTTGTCATCAAGAGGGGCACGTGTTTTAAGTTATAACACCCAATCAAAAAGAACTGACTTAACATGAGAATTGTAAACCTGACTATGAAATCAATTAAGCGGTCGTGCAATTTTTGCTCCTCGACGTTTAATGAAGTTGTATACACTGAAAGGGCACCAGAAAGTGGAAGTTCAATTAGGGCAACAATTGCATCTAGAGATATAGAAAACTCTCTCCAAGAACACCAAAAAGAATGAGTTTTAGGAGACCATCAAATAATTTATTCAGTAAGCAACAAACAGCTTCTTAGACTGTACAAATGGGCAGATAACCAAAGAGGAAGAGGAACACCTGAATCTTTTAGAAATTCTAAACGGTGAGGAGAAACACTTTGAACAAGATTTCTAAAAAAGATAAAGAAATACTGAGAATGGTATGTTATATGTAGTGAACATATGGCAGTACAAAGCGAAGTCTTATAACTAAAAGGAACCCCGATAGAGTTGGCAGAAAGGTTATTAATTAAACGCTCTCCGCTACCATCTTTATACAAAAGGTAAAGGATTCTGCGATGGAAATAAAGGGCATGAAAGTTCCTTTGAAGTTTCAGGACCGAGTAGGTGAAGCCTGATTAGCCATGATAAAAGAAAAGGGACCTATAAAAACTAGGATGAGAATGAAGGAGAAGGTGCAATTATTGTGAATTGTAAAAAAACTGGAATTGGGTGTAGCAATTTTAAGGCACTTAACATAGAGTTAAAGCCTCTACAGGGACTATTGTAATGGTTACCATTGTCTATGTTGGAATTAAAATATGAAACGCAGCAGAAGGAACGAATCGTTGACAACAAAAATTTTCTAAAAACTTTATTCATCAGGAATAGATATATAATTTTAATTAATAATAAAAAGCTTTAGAAATTTTACTAAACTTTTGAAAACTATCAGGGTATCTTAACTTTTCTTTTTGACACTACAATCTTTCAATCTAGGCCTCCACACCAATGGAAAGACGAGTGGGCGTCAAACTACAAGAATGAATTTTCCTTACACTTATTTGAATCTGCTATGTACTCAACACATGAGATAGCAGGCCTTTTTTTTCAGAGAATAACTCTCAGTTTTTCTATCTGAGTATTTTTCAAAAGTTATGTAAAAAAAAAAAATCTCTTGAGATAACTATTGTCTCTCTCTTTTTATCTGAGCCATTAGTAATTTTTCAATTGATTTCTAATTTGAAATAACCACCATATCATATATATGGGGAAATGATATATTTTACATAATTCTTACTTTTTTCCTTTCCTTTTTTTTCTAAAAACAAATTAAAAAAAAGTTAACTTCTATATATATATATAAAGAAGTTACGTGTAAACTTCCTTTTATTTTGGTTTTATATTAATATATATATTAATTTATTATAAAATCTTATATATATAAAGATTTGGTTCAAAACCATATATATATATATATATCTAAATATAAATTCAAAAATAAATCACATTTATTTAAGAATAGATTTTAAAATTAATCAATTAATTAATTAACTAATGCTCAGTTAAATGTGACACATTTATCACATTATATTATGTGTCACAAAGAACATTTTTCTATGTCACATTAATAATTCAAGTGTGAAATAATTAATTCAAAATTCAATAATTTCAAACTAAATATGTATAATTCATTCTATGTATAAATCCAATATAGTGTTACAGAGGTGGTATTGGGGACCTATGGACCTATAATCCAAGCTCCAATAAATTTACAATTAATTAAACTCTTTGATTAATGTGCCAAATTTATTAGTTTCAGTGTTATTCTACTAAAAACCTGAAATTGAACTCTTGAGATTATAGTGAAATTACTCAAAGAAAATAAGCAAGAAGTCCATTGATATAATCATTACATATAAGTCAGTCATCTATAAATAGTTCATAATAAGAGCTAGGTTCAATTTTCGTTTACCTCTCTTATTATATCTTTATCCTTAAGTTTCAATAATCCTCTAATGAAAAGTTAATTCATAATCTTACTATGAACAAGCACTCTACTATTCAAATCTCGAATTATCACTCAAGAAAACTATTTTTCTAACTTCCATAGAGAAGGAATGGATTCTATATCTGTATAATATTATTCCCAGCCATTTATTACATTATATTTCTAAGATGCTAAGTTATGATCTGTGCTAAAATAAATCTTACCAAGCAAATCAACAAACATAATGTCATAAACAGGAATCTAATAAATACTCAAGATTAAGACTATCAAATATATGACCATCATAGTGATAAATTTGAATACTTTATTTCTAACAGATGATTATTAGAGATTCATAATTTATCTGGTCCAGGCCTATATAATCTCATTATATAAAGTACCTCAAATCTAATGTCTCTACATTAATAGTCCGAATAATGACTATTTCATTCTAAATGAGATTGGACCGTACTTGTAATATTTAATTAAAGATCCCAAACTTTAATTAATTATTACGGACTATTTATATTATTATCTATAAATTTTATCCCTAAGCGTATAACACTTATATGCTTATAGTCACATAAATAATTATGAAATTTTCTCGATGTTTATAAATGTATTCATAACACATATAATCAACCAAAATAATAACAAATGTTAGTATATTTATTTATTAACAATATGTACAATGTCACAGCTTTTAGGACACCAAACCCAACAATCTCCCACTTGCCTTAAAGTAGGTGAGACATGTCTCTAAGACCTAAGCCTTCCAAGTGTGCCTCGAAGCTCTTTGCAAGTAACGTCTTGGTGAAAAGGTCGGCAAGGTTGTTATCTGACACTATCTTCACAACTTTCATGTCGCCTGATGTACTATTTCCTTGATCAAATGATATTTTCTTTCTATATGCTTTCCTCTTTTGTGGCTTCTAGGTTCTCTTGAATTTACCACTGCACCACTGTTATCACAATATAGTGTGAGTGGTTTATCCATGCTTGGAACTACTTCTAGATCATTTAAGAACTTATAGAGCCAAATAGCTTCTTTAGCTGCTTCACAAGCAGCCACATATTTAGCTTCCATAGTTGAATAAGCAATACAAGATTGTTTGATGCTTCTCTAAACTATGGCTCCACCACTAAAAGTAAATACTGATCCAGACATAGATTTACGTGTGTCTTTGTCTGATTGAAAATCAGTATTGGTGTATCCAATGGGAATTAAATTCTCATCGGAATATACTAGCATATAGTTTCTTATTCTCCTGAGATACTTGAGAATATATTTAACTGCTACCCAATGTTCTAATCCTGGGTTGGATTGATACTGATTGATTATACCCACCGCATAGCATATGTCAGGTCTTGTACACAACATGGCATACATTAGACTTCTCACTGCAGATGTATAGGGTACCCGTCTCATGTATTCTTGCTCTCTTAAGGTGTCTTAAGACACTGCTCTTTTGAAAGATAAACCCCATGACGTATAGGTAAATTACCTTTCTTGGAGTTTTACATCAAAAATCTGATAAGCACCTTATCGATATACGATGCCTGAGACAGCGCCAACAGTTTGTTATTACGATCTCTTATGAGTTGGATTCCAATAACATAACTTGCCTCTCCTAAATCTTTCATTTGGAATTGGTTGACGAGCCATTTCTTTACATTAGATAATACGCCTATATCATTCCCAATGAGTAGGATATCATCTACATAAAGAACTAAGAAGACTACCTTCTTATCTTTGATGTACTTGTATACACAAGGTTCATCAATATTTTCATCGAAACCATAAGATTTGATCGCCTCATCAAATCTCAAGTTCCAAGATCTTGAAGCTTGCTTGAGTCCATAGATGGACCTCTGTAACTTGCAAACTTTTTGCTCTTGACCTTTGACTACAAACCCTTCTGGTTGCACCATATAGATGCTTTCCTCAAAATAGCCATTCAAAAAGGTAGTCTTGACATC
>CAMOHE010050223.1:0-17892 GCA_946598075.1 Artocarpus hirsutus
ATGTCGTTAAAGCCTTGGAGATTTCACGACATCCCTTATAGACGACATCTTGACCAATGTCGTCTATAAGGGGTGTCGTAGAATCTCTAAGGTTTTGACGATATCTCCCACTTGTCGTTAAATAATTTAACGACACTAAACTATTGTCGTTAAAAGGAGATCTTTAATATAACATCTATATAGATGTCGCTAATTATTGTTTCAAATGTCGTTAATGATATCTTGTTGGAGATGTCGTTGTATGTACGTTTCAACGACATTTAAAAACTACATGTCCTAAAAAATATGTCGTTAAATGTAGTTTTTCTTGTAGTGTATTAAGACATTGGATTTGATTCCCAACTTCTTAACTTATAGGTCAGTTGGTATCAAAAGTTAAATAAGTGCTGGGATTAACATTATTCTATTAGTATTTTATTAGGTATTGTTAGAATTTAAAACATGACAACATCTTAATTGGAGGATTTTTTTTTTTTTTTTTTGTTCAGAAACATGGAAACAAGCGTACAAATTTAAGCAAAACTTTCTTGTTAATAATAACGATATCTTTGCCCAATTGGTGAGTATGAGGTGGGTTAAAGGGGAGATCTTAGGCACAAGTCATAGAAACAACTAATATTTTAAGCTTTTTTAAAAGTAAATGGTCAAAGTTTTTGAGAAGAGGACCGCTTACAACACAATTTTTTCATTCTTTTTTACACCACCCTCCAATCACTCACTGCTTCACTAATGGTATATACTAATATCATAAATTATTATTTAAATAGAAACTAAAAATAGTGAAGTTCGCGTGTCGGAGTGAATAGAAAGAGTGTAAAAAAAATTAAAAAAGAGAGTGCAGCTAGCACTTCTCTTTTGAAAATTAAGAAAATGGCCATTTTTGTATATCAATGATGTTTTGATGAGTACATCAATGATATACTGATTTGTAATTTATCATTGATCAACTTTGTGCTTTATTTGATCAATAATTTATTGGTTTATCAATGATAAGTAATTAGTAGAGCAATGATAAACCAATTTATTAATTATAAACTAAAGTTAATATGTGATGTACTAATGTTACAATAATATACATCAATGATGTATTGTTGTAAAAAAAGTTATTTTTTTAATTTTCAAAAAGTTCTTCAATTTCCTTAAGTTTAAAAAAATTCAACCATTTATTTAAAAAGTGGGCCAAAAATAGACCATTTGCTTAACTTTCTCCAATAAATAATAACAATATCTTTTGGTCCAAATTCTGCTTTGTTATTCAAATTACAGACAAGGCGTAGATGCATTGAACATTCGGAGGTCTTGGCAATTACTTAAATAAAATTTGAAGGAATCTTGGGGTCTCTAGGACCAAATTGAAGACAATGATTTGTTTTGTACTGGAAGGGAATATATTCAATTTCCGGTTGATCTAGGAATTATAATTATTATATAAAAGTAAAACGCGTACATTTGAAAGTAGTTAATTCTAGTCAAGTGTCATAGTTATGTTCACAAATAGCATTGGCCTAAAGTTTATCAAAGTAGAAGAAAACGGAAAGAAACTGAAGAAAATAGAATCTTAGAATTTTCTACCGAATTTAATGCATAAAAGGATTGAATCGTTCTTTACTCGTCACTTATTCATTATATTGGCAATTAAGCGGTCATGATCACAGACAGTTTCCTTCGTGGAAGCGTCGTCAAAAGTCCATAAAGAGGGGGAAAAAAAGAAAAAAAAAATTAGGATTAAAAATCTATATATAATAATACAATTAATTATTACTTGCTCGTGGTCCTTACTCTTCAAAATTGCTTTTAATTTGTACATTTTCTTTGATCTCTTTCACATTTCTTTTTGTTTTTTTGGGACCCAACTTTGTGGAAGTTTTCTATGTGCAGTCAATTATTAGCCAGCTTTTCCTATAGTAATACGTCCATATATCATAGGCTGTCCTCTCATTCTTGCCGTTTGGAAGGTGATGGGCATTTTCTTCTTTGATGGATTGTTACCCCTTTTCTCTTTCTTAATACTTTCCTAGTTTGTTTTTTTTATTATTGTTGTCGTTTATAAGGATTACTTTCCTAGTCGGTTCATCGTTTTTGTATGCTTCTAGCTAAACGACAACTATGATTGTGCAGACAAGGTGCCAATATGTAGCGATGTTTTTTTAATATTGTCGAGTGATTTGATCTTGTTGTCCTCAATATAATACTCTCGTTGTGATTTTATGAATCTATGTTTGACATATAATGGCATGTTTAATATACCGTATTGTATTGTGTTGTATTGTATTGTATTATATTGTATTATATACAAAAAATACAATACAATACAATATAATATAACACAGTATGCCAAACATATTCTAAAAGAACACTGCTTATATATGAGGCATTGATGAAGCATAATAGCCAATATATGTACTTGTATATGGGATAAGTTCGTATGTATGTTAGAATAATCTTGTTTTTAGGTCCTTTTATGGTGCAGATCACACTGAGAGAGCTTTGTTTTTAATCATTTGGTCTGATCAAAATTATTTTTTTAACAGATATGATAGTTAAAAGATAAATACTTACTGATAGGATAATTTTAATTACCCACAGTAAAAATTCCCTTGTTTTTAATTAATCGTTTGGATCTCTTAATAGGAAGAATTTATTAGTAAAATAGAAACTAATATATAGACAACATTCAAGAAGTTAAGTTATGAAAGGTCGTTAACTAAAAACTCATTCAGAAATTAAAAACGGTATTAATTAAAACCTGTAATAATCTATATTCTCATGATAATCTTTGGAAACCTTATAAGACAAAAAAATCTGGACATGGGGAATCCTTCTAGAGTTGTATTAACTTATTTGACAACACGATTTGAACCATAAAATTATAATTTAAATCAAGTTTGGTTTAAATTTTATAAGGGAAGATATTTTAAACAAACTTGGTCGTTGGTCGTTTCAACTTTGAAGCATAATTTTATGATTTATACCATGTTGCACAACCAGCAATATAATATGAAAGCAATGATAGGGCAAATAATTGATACGATAACATAACATTATCATTGAACACATTAAATCACGAATTTATATTATTGAACATTACCACATAGGATGAAATACATATCAAAGGATGAAACTAATATAGATAGTTCAGAGCAAAAAACTAATGTACAGCTAGTTATGTCAGAAATAAATCAAGAAATATTGTATTTTATATGTAACGTAAACATACCCAAGATAGATAACATTAAGCCATGGAATTTTCTTGGCAAACAAATATTGCCAAGAAAATTAAATGGAAATTTGTTATCCTTAAATTAACTAAGGATTACTCACTATTTATGGTAATTAGTACTGTGCATGCCATGCAAAATTAAACCCATGCCTTCTTCACTTACTCCTCCACAATCACACTCAACTCCGCAACAAAACGCTGCCGTTCAACCCCATCACCTCCCCTTCCCCTCCCTCTTCTCCGTCTCACAAACTCTCTTGTATGATCACCGCCACGGCTTCCGATGGTTTCCGCCACTTGCCGGTACCTATTCACATCCTTCTTGATGGCAAACTCCAAAGGCTCCACCCCTTTAATTCCACAGCACCTCGTCGGTCCCCTGCCGCTACCACCGCCTTTCATTTTTCTAAGTGCCTCGCTTGCCTTTAAGGCCAAAGCCGCAAACTCCTCCGCCGGAACCGGACGGTTCAAACAGGTCAACGGCAACACAAAGTAAAGCTGGCCTAGCTGAAGTTCTTCGTCCTCATCAACGGCGGAAATTAGCTCCCCAAAATCCATGTCGTCGGAGTCGCAAACGAAGCCGGTGGAATTATTATGAAGCACCTCCGAGACCTTAACCGGGCGTGAAAATTCTCTGAGTTGTCCATCTTGGAGAATCAGCTTCACTGTGGCAACGGAGGTTGACTGGTGAGAGTGACAAATATTGCCCATGTAAATTATTATATGTGCCTTCTTAGTTAGGCCTATATATGATTTTATCATCACTATTTGATGCGCGTTTATGTTGTGGATTTGATCCAATTAGTTAATTAAGCTAGTTAATCACGATTAAAGGGATAATTGGAACATATTTGATTAGCTGGCGTTTCCTTTACGATATCTCCACATGGGATTCGTCGCCACTGTTTTGGAATTTTGTTTATACCATATCCTTTCCAATAATACGGGCACAATGTAGAATTGTAGGTCGGTTCTTAGTTTCTTTGCTTTTTGCTTAAAAGAGGCATAATACAAGATTTGTGTATATACTAAAAAAGATGTTTTCACGATAATTTATAGTGTAATTAGATGGCCTCAAAGCAAATTTTATGCGTGTGTCGCACGTATTACATTCAGGTCATACCTGTGTAATACGGGTCAAATAACATATAAAATTAAGGGACAATTCTTTGATGATTAAATCTTTACTTAAAAAGAAGCTTAATTAAGATCTCCCTTTTGTTTATAGGGTGGGGGCCTAAATCTTTTCTGAATCCAATTGTATTTTCTAACACCAAGGCCCTTAATCCAAATGTTGTTATGGTTTTATTACAAGGATAAGTGAAACTGTAGTATACATATTTGCCTCACCAACGACAAAAAATGTCGATGCCGTCGAGGTTGTTAAGGTTTTGATTTACAGATAATGTCGTGGATATTGTTGATATTGACAGTTATTTGAGAAAAAAGATAAATATCATGAGAAAAACTTGTAATTTTTCTTACAACTTTGCTTAATGCTAAAATAATCAATATATATTACTTAATTTGACACTAGTAAAAATTGTGGAATATATGACGTTTATTACATAATGATTTTTTTAAAGACCATCTTGTAAAGTGGAAAAAAAGGTAGTGGGCCGCGAAACATACGAAAACCATCGTGAAAATTAGTGTTTCAATGATGGTTTTTAAACAATAGTTTTTACTAAAAACTGCCGTGTAAACTATAACCTTACACGACGGTTTTTAATAAAAACTGACGTGTAACATATGGGTTTTTTCAATAGCTTACACTATGGTTTTTATCAAAAATAGTCGTGTAAACCTAGTTTAAATTTTAAATTACAAATCTCTCACTTAACTTGAAATTGGAACAACAAGTTAGAGCAAAAATTTTGAAATTTGAAATTTAAACTAGGCTTACACGATAGTAACAACAACTGTTGTGTAAGCCTAAATTAAATTCCAAACTTCAAATTTCTCGCTCAACTTGAAATTGAAACAACAAATAGGAAATTTGAAATTTAAAATTTAAACTAGCCTTACACGACGGTTTTTGTTAAGAACCGTTGGTAAGATCATATGTTACATCACAGTTTGTAACAAAAACCATTGTGTAATCCATATTTAAATTTTAAACGAGAGTTTCCTGCTCAACTTTTTTGTTTCAAATTTCAAATGGGAGCTTATTCGCCTTTATTAATTTCTCTATCTCCTTCGGCTCTACAAAACTAAAATCTAGACACTATGCGTAAACTCATCTCTCTCTCTCTAACTCTCTCTCCTCTTTCTCTCTCTAAAACACCTTATCATCCCCCCCCCCCCAAAGAAAAAAAAGCAGAAAACTCATTTTTATTCTCAGTTTCTCAAACTTTCTTCACTTCACATCACTGCTTTTTTTTTTTTTTTTTTTTGCATTGAAGAACATTGGTGCCACTCTTACTAATTACGACCATGGAGTGTCCAAGGAGGTTCCCCAACTCCCCCCCACCCCACCAACCCCACCCTCACACTTGCACTCATGTGAACAAGCCCCTCAACCCCGAAGGCCTACTTCGCTGCCTTGAAGCAAGAACCTTCCCTTGTTGCTACCGCTTTCACTCTCGAACTTCTCGCCAAGTCTGAGCCAGGAGGAAAAGCAGGAAGGATTGATAGGAATATTGCTTATTGTCTTAGATATCTTCATTTTTTTAATTTTGGATCTATTCTTTTGTACCACAACGGAGGCTTACATGACCCTTTTTTAATCGTTGTGAAAGTTTTCCACAACGGTTTTAAACCATTTATAGTAGTGTGAACCAAGTTAAAAGCTATCCTTTGTACTTTGGAGCTTGTCCCCATTTGAGAACTATAAACCATATTATACCCATAAGAATTTTTGCTAATTCCGAAGCTCATGGAGTCAAAACTCAATACAACAGAATTCTTATCAGTTTGATTCATTTAAGTTGCATTATGTATTTTTATATGTTGCTTTATAATGGCCCTAATGCCCTCATATGATGCCCTATAACCATGATCTTCATCTTGTATAGCATGCGTAAATTTTTCCATGAGAGTATTTGATTAGATGTTGTACTTTCATTTCTTTCATAGTTTCCCTCGTCATTACCATCACCACCCTATCATCGTCATCACTATAAGTGTCGTTAGAATTGTAACAAAATTTATGCAGTCCATGAAGAACAATGATTGGAACTAATAGACAAAAATACTAAAACTGTAGTACATACATCTACATGTAATAAGACATATGGCTCTGTGAAAGTGTCATGAAGTATTTATTTTAAAAATAAGAATTATTTAAACACTAAATAAGTTTTAATAAATACTTTTTTATTGTCTTTAGGTTCAAAATATTAGTCACATTTTGTTGAAAAAATAATTAAAAAAAGTCTTACAGAATTGATTTTTGTGTAAAAAAAAATTTCTTGGCTTGTTTGGATATTTTGTGAAGATTTTTGGAAATTTCCTAAATTTTCACGGATATTCACTAGTATTATGGATATTTGTAGATATTTTACGGACATCTTGGAAGAAAAATTATTTCCCCCATATCTATGTTAAGATTTTAAAATATAAATATTATCGTGAAAATATCGACAATATCATAGACATTTTTATCCTTGTGCATCACTATGTATGAATTATTAATGTGTATAAGATAAGCTTTCTAGTAATATATTTCTCTAATTGTCCTGGGGGGAGGTTGTGGGCTAAGACAATATGGCTCTGTTTGTTTTTGTTGTCAAAATTTTTTAAAATGTTTTTGCATGCTTTTTGAGATAAAAATTTTAAAAACACTCTCAGTACAATTCTCAAAAAATTCTTATTTTACAAAACAAAAATATTTTTACCTATTTTGAAAATAATACCACATGGCCTCACATTGCAGGCTTTTGCATGAAATGTCATACCTGAATAGAGCAGGGTATAAATTAAGCCAACAGGAGCTGGGCCTAATTTAGGCAATTTATAGCATACGTGGCACATTGATTCCAATTGGTTTGAACCAAACTCTCATGTATTTTTGTTGCACAAAGCAAAAGGACAGTTTCAATGTATACCCTCACATCAACTAACAATTTTGATTTAAACCGACATGTCCAACACCTTATAAACTCGACTTCTTTTATACACGTAGGACCCAATTACTTGTTGATGTCACACCCTATAGATCAGGAGGTGACGTGGTGGGTTAATTAGGTTAATTAAGTTAAATTGTAACTAAAAATGTAAATTAAAGAATTTTATTAAATATGAAAAAATGTGACAATTTAAAACCTTTTTAAAATGATCATTATAATGATAAACAAACAGGCAGAAAATAAAATAAAATAAGGTAAAGAAAAAGAAATACATGTTGGGTCCCACTAGGCTCACAACTTGTGCACACATATGGTATCAACAATAATCAAACTACAACCATAGTCCAATATAGGAAAAAGAGTTAAAATGATACATGCCTTGTTTAATTGATAAAAATAACTTACTCGGGATCTTTTACTGCTCGTAAGTCCTATCGATGGACTCTTTGTCAATCCTAATCTAGATTCCACCTAGAGAGGAAGGGTTTGAAAACATGTAAAAGATGAGTGAAAGGCTCAGTCGGACTAGGTAACAAAAACATTTAATTTCGAATATAAAATTCATCATTTAAGAAGCTATTTAGATAATAGAATTAAATAAATAAGTGGATAAATAAATTCAATAAAATCAATCTTACCAAAACCATTTATTGTTTGAATAGAAAGGATATTATTATCTTTTATTGGGCAAATCATATATTTCACCACCGTAGTAGCCCAGCTGAGTTTCAAGACTTGTCCCCAAGGTCACAGTCTATACGACCCGATTTCTAAGTATGGCATCATGCCCATCTATGCAATTCTATAGTTATTAAAACTCATTTTACCAAGTATTTTCGTTTACATTCATTATGTGGTTTATTATGAAAATCACCTTATTCTACTGTTTATGAAAACAACTGATAAAAATCTCCTTTCAACCATTCATTGAAAATAGTTTGAAATAAGAAATCATTTTGAGGCCAAAAATCATTTAAAAAATTGGCTTCCAAGAAAGAGGTAGAGGTCCTACCTAAATATCCTCCACCGGTGCCCAACATCATAGTCCCGCTTTCCTATACGTTAGCTCCATGGAACCATAAACAACCTTAAATGTAAACTAAGTTTATCAATATCTAGCTTAGGATATCCTACACTACTAAGCTTTCTCATAGTGTCCTAGTGTGCCATTATGTTTATAAAATCATATTATAAGGTTAAAATCTCAATCGGGTTTAAAATAGGAAAAACATGTGAAAAAGGACAAATTTTTACAAAGTCCAATTGGGTTGTCAGTTTTCTTGGTTCGACTTGCCGAACGATGCAGTTTGGCCTACCGGTAATTAGGACTGGCCTGCCAAACTGTTTTCAGGTTCAGCTTGCCAAAGATATGAGTCCGGTCTGTCGGATCATGAATCCAGCCTGCCGACCTAGAAAATTTTAAAATTTTCTAGAATTTGAGTCTCAGTCTCCCCAAACTCAAATCCTCATTGTCAACATGTTTTCTCAATTCCAAGGCATAGAAAACACTTATAGAAGATAGAAAAACATAATAGAACACTTTTAAACTAATTTAACAAGATTTGCATCGAAAATTTCAAAGAAATCTAATAATGAGAAAAATAGAAAAACTTGATTCGAATTCATTTTTCATCAAACTAAGTTTAGATTCTAGATGTTTTAAGTTCCATTAACTTAGATTCAAGTTTTTCTAAGCTTTAAAAAGCTCGAATTTCAAAATGCAAAGAAAATAAAAAAAATTTGAAAAAGTTTGGAATTTCAAAAACTAAACTTGAATTGGACGTTTGAGGAAGATTTGGAACTTGAATCCTGGTTCCTTAGCTTCAATCAAGCAAGAGGAAGACTCAGGTTTGAAGTTTTTGAATCAAAATTTGAAAGAGAGAGACTGGCAGCGAGTGAGAGGAAGAGAATGAGAGAGAAAGAGTGCTGAGAGAGAGAAAGAACGAGAGTGAGGAAGAGAATGAGGGAGAGTGAGAGTTAAATAGAGAGGACAGAAGGTGGTTTTTAGCAATAAAACCATTTGCAGTACACGGATTTCAAACGGGGCGTATTTGATATTTGTTAAATTGCTTTGTTTCAAAAATTCAAAATAACAAATATAATAACTAAAATAATTAAAATGATTTTAAAAATCAAGTTAATTAGAAAATCATTACAAAATGTTTAGATTAAAGTCAAATTACAATTTGACACACTAATCCATCATCTTTTACACTAATATCACTTAATTAATTTCGAGACGTTACAGTTAACTTTATTCAAGCTTGAACAAAATCAACAACTCCAAAAGGTGCCTCGAATTGGTAAAAAATTTTGTCATCTCAAATTTAAATTCTCGAAATCCAAATTAACTTTCAACTAACACCGTTTTGCATTGTTTTTTAGAAAGCAGCTTGGCTTCTTAAGTCCAAATTTGATAGCTTTCATACAATAATATTTTTTATCTCTCAGCCTACAATAAAAAATAAGAATGTAGCTTCCTAAAATATTTTGAGGATATTTTAAAATTAATACCAAAGCTTTTTAATAAGATTTATAAACTTTTTCAATATTTTTATTGGTTGTTAAAAAATCAATAATAATTTTCCTCTCATTAAGCACTGTCGAGTAGCTTTTATTTCTCTTTTTCTATCACACAAAGCAAAATATAGTGGGTGTTTGGAAGGATAGTGGGAACGAATGGTGAGAACCATTTTTACTGTAGCATGTGAGAGTTTTACACTGTATCAATTTTTTTTATTGTTACCGTAGCATGTAAAAGCTTTTTATTGTTCATAACTGAGTTTGTGGTGGGAACTAAGTGGTTCCCACCACTCCCAAACACCCTCGTAATATGGCTCATATGAAAGTGCCGGTTGCCTCCGGTTATGTAACTCACCAATATAAATATATATGTACATATGTATAGCTTAAAAGTAATCATAGAGTATAGTTCTTATTGTATTCAAACTAAAACGATTCATTCATTACTCTAAACAAATTAAACAGCTTGTTATACGGCACATCCACATGTAGAGCAGTGGCAGTAACCAAACCACTTTTCTAATAGGACACAGTGTTCAATCCATCATCCATATCATGACGCTTGCGAAATCAACGTCCCAATAAGTCCGGCAATGAGAGCCGTCGGATCTCCCAAGACGGCGGAGATAACAAACTGCACGGCCAGCCCAGCCATCTCGCAGCACTTCTTTACTTTCCCTTTCCCTCTGTGGTGATGCGTCTGGAGTGTGTTCTTGAGGCTTGGAATCCTTGTTTCAAGTCTCCTCATAGTCGATCCCTTCCCAGCTCGGCCGGTGTAAATCTCCGACCAGCTCTCCATGAGCATCTCCCTCACGCAGGCCACGTGGAGATTGTACTTCTTGCAAGATGAGCGGTAGCTCCAGCTCCGGCCTTTTCGACCGCAGCGGTGGCAGGAGGAGCTTACTTTACGGTAGAGGTAGAGCTTAGTCTCGCCGTCGTCGAGGACCATTGGGAGCTTGGCGCAGCAGGGGTGGAGGTCGAACCCGCATGAGGTACAGTGGTACACGAATCTGTAAATATTGCAACAATTATTCTTAACTACTATGTATTTCCTAATTAGGGACTATTTAATAAAAAAGACCAGAAAAAGCCTTAAGGCTATCACTAGTGTTAAACACCATCAATAATAAAAGATAGGCCCGACATATGAATTCTCTACACTGTAAAAATCTGTCTTTTATTAATAGATGGTACTTAGCACCACATGTGATTTATACAATACTCAAAAGACGACCCCAATGTAAATGCATTATAATCGTTGTCCTTGTTATGAAAAATATTTTAAATTTTTAACGAGCAAGGTTTTTTTTTTATATAAGGGGAGGGAGAATGACATTACTTTTGAGTGGGGCTAAGCGTAATTCGAACCCTTAACTATAGGTTGAGGTAGAGGGACTTACAACCAACTAAGCTGCTCTCACTTGTCAAACTTGCAAATTGCAACTATTAATACTATCGATGATTTGGAATCAAACTCACATCCTCTCTAATTTAAGCCCCACTCCACATCATCACATGCGGTTTGATCTAATCAATTCTGCATATTATAATTAATTATTAATTAGGAGCATATATACCTAAATATGTTTTTACATAATAATTTCTTATTAGTTGAAAATGCAGTCGTAATTATCAACTCTTGACATTTGATATTTTGCAACTATATATTAAATCACTTATAACTAAAAACACAAAGACAATCATCGAGAAAATAAAATAAAATATACACATGGCATTGAACTATATATAATACTCGTCACGAAATCCCCTTATGCTTAATAGAAACTAAAGACACTAAATGCTCGATAAAAAATTTTCATAAAAACTCATGCACTTAAAAAAAATGTATCAGGTAGGGTGTATTTGCGAGTAATTTATATAATAGATAATCAGCAAAAATGAAGAAAACAATAATTAATAAACATCCTACGCGGTGACATCCTTCTCGCAGGCGTTGCAGTAGCGTGGCGCGTCGCCGGGCGGGCGGGAGAGGAAGCGAAAAGAGCACTTAGTGTAGAATGGGTGGGCGATGGTCGGGGACGGGATGGCGCAGTGCGTGTGGAGGTCGAAATCGCAGGTGGCGCATTTGTAGCGGGAGCCTATACCGGCCTCCTTGCAGCCATCACACTTGAAAGGGAATTCAGAGTACTCAAACTTGAGCTTGTGTTGGGGGTGGCTAAAGTGGGAAATTTCGTTGTATTTCATTTTTTTTTTTGGTGGGGTTCTATCTACAAGGAATTAAGAAGCGGGAAGAATATGTGTATATATATATATAATGGGGCATGCTTTGAGGGTTGGTAATTTGTTTATATTAGAATATAAAGGCGATAGATATTTGGAAATTTATAAAGTTGGCCTAAGTTCTTTTTTGTTTGTGTTGGCTTGAGATTTAAGCAAATGTAAGGGAATTAGAATTATGCTGTAGGATGGTGGTAAAATGAGTGTGCATGGGAATCCCAACGTTAAGAAAGGAAAGAACAGACAGAAGGCATATTTTTTAGTCGTGTTAACGTACCTAAAAATATATACGAATTTTCAATTTTATTATAGAAAAATAAATATATATGTATATGTATATGTATATACACATATATATATATATATGATTTTCTATCAACTGCGCCTATATTTGTTCTACAAATTATAGAAGATGTATAATTATGGACATTTGACACGTTGGATAGAACTTAAAACTAAAGTTTAAAGTTTAAAAACCATAATACATGAGAGCTTTATATTGTAATTAGTCAGAACTAATTAATTAGGTACACTCTATACATGCACTTAAAATTATAGAATATATACGAATTTTCACTTTTATCATAGAATATAAACATATATGTATATGTATATACACATATATATATGATTTTCTATCAACTGCGCCTATATTTGTTCTACAAATTATAGAAGATGTATAGTTATGGACATTTACCATGTTGGTTAGAACTTAAAGTTTAAAAACAATAATATATGAGAGCTTTATATTGTAATTAGTTAGAACTAATAAGTTAAGTACACTCTATACATTCACTTAAACTTATAGAATATATACAAATTTTTACTTTTATCATAGAAATATAAATATATATGTATATGTATATACACATATATATATGATTTTCTATCAACTGCGCCTATATTTGTTCTACAAATTATAGAAGATGTACAAGTATGGACATTTAACATGTTAATTAGAACTTAGAACTAAAGTTTAAAGTTTAAAAATAGTAATATATGAGAGCTTTATATTGTAATTAGTTAAATATACTCTATACATGCACTTAAAATTATAGAATATATACGAATTTTCACTTTTATCGTAGAAATATATATATATATATATATACACACATATATATATGATTTTCTATCAACTGCGCCAATATTTGTTCTACAAATTATAGAAGATGTATAATTTGGACATTTAACATGTTGGTTAGAACTTAGAACTAAATTTTAAAGTTTAAAAATAGTAATATATGAGAGCTTTATATTGTAATTAGTTAGAACTAATTAGTTAGGTACACTCTATACATGCACTTAAAAATACGTATTTATAGAAAAACATATATATTTTGTCAGATGAATATATATTTAATAAAATTAAATGTTCGAGCAAAAGAGAATATATTAACTAATCAATTTTTAATCAATTTGGTGGCCTGCAATTATATGAAGATTTAGTCTAGACATGATACATAATACATTTTTTTAAGACAAAATGATATTTAATTAAAAGATATCATTAAAATAAAGCAAGGAATCAAGGGAAAGATTATACAAGAAGAGCCATGCGCTTAGCGGAAATCTTGGAATACTTGTCTAGGAGAATGAGAATGATAAGGCCTTCCCCAAAAGCTGGTTAATTGTAAATAATAGGCATATTATGTAGTTCATATTCTAGATGGATTAATTTACTATTAAATTAATTAAATTAGTTGTCTAATTTTAGTGTTTAAAATAGCGTCTAACCAACCATATCATGCTAAGTTTATTTAAAAAAAAATTAAATGCTTTAATGTTTGATTTTATTAAATAAAATAAAAAAATGTGATTAGTTAGATCCTATTTAGGATAACAAAAATTCTTTTTAAGTACTATAATTGTACATTGAGGGATTGGGTTTCTCAACCAGACCCTAACGGGTTCCTCGAACGTATTGTCGGGAGGCTGCTCGGGGAGAAATGATTAACCTTAAAATAAAAAATAATTAAAAAACAATAACGTTCAATAAAGTTAGCTATCTAAAAAGCAATTTTAAGTTTTCTTTTACTGTTTAAAAACGTTAGACCGTTATATGAATAAACTGCAAAAAGCGATCCATCATATCCAAAGCATAGTGGATAATTTATTGAATTATATGGACCCAACACACTAGTGGATTTATATTAATGTCATGGAAAGAAAATGATAAAATAAAGAATAACTCCCTTCAACATTTATCCATTCTTACAAGAAAGAATGACGTAGAGGAACCAATTCCCATTCTTGGAATTATATTTCTAACCACTAAAGTCTCAATTGCTTCTACGAGAGAATTGCTTAGCTGATTAGTTTGATAGTGTTACGCAATTCCGAACATTTGTTCCTTCAACTTGGTGCCTAATATGCATATAAATCCATATTAATAAACACAAGGAAGTGATTCCTAATAAATACACTTTTAGCATAAAGTTTAAGATTGGATTATCGATTCTAATACCTTACATATCGTTGAAAACTCTATTAAAGCAAAAGTAGGTTTCCCTTTAATAAATTAAAACAATTAATTTCCTACAAAAAAGTTACTCTCTGACCTGACCATATATATTTCTCTACAACTATATGATCCTATGTCCAACCCATGTTGAGCCTAATAGAATTTGAACTTGGTAAGCACTTAGACTTCTATCTTAAAAGGTCAATATATTACGTTGTGAGACTTGAGATTCTTTTCCCTTTACATGCCCTAATAAGACGGTACTCTCTATGAAGTCACTAATCTTATATTGGACCAATCGAGCAACTCGTTTGAGTTTGTTGGACTCTATGCTATAATGGAATTTGATCTTACTAAAGACTTAAACTTCTACCTCAAAAGGTCAACTTACTAAATGGGGTAACCCAATATCCCTATAAATTTCTTTTGTTTTCCTGTTTTAATAATGTGGGACTCATGATTCTTTTCCTTTTACAGAGCCTGCATAATAATGTCAGGTAATGAAAATTTGTGAGTACTGGGCAATTTTATTAATAGTAATTAAAGTACAAAACCAATAGTTATTAAAAATTAATACTGAACTTAGATGTCTTTATTTTGTTAATATGTGACGTGCGTGTGCCAAGTTGACTAAATTTTGGTGCAAAGTTCATTGCGTATCCTAATTTTGGTGTTGATTAAAATTTTGATTGCCTAGAAATATAGGCCTAAAAGAACTTGTACTACATCCACTCAAGAAGAGGGATTCGATATTCGAAATCAGAACAGAAACACTGTCGACCAATAATGTCTTCCCTAAAAAACTTTTTATTTTCATACTAATTCTTTTGATTCTTTTGCTGCAAACTAAAGAAGTATCTGGAATATTCCAACTCACAAGCGCAAGCATATGTGGTAATTAATTGTCTGTTCGTCCTTTTTTTTTTTTGGCTGAAAAGTTCTATACGTGCTGCAATTTGCATGATTGGAAATAGGAACAAATGAATATGATTCTAATTGGCTTCAGGCGTGTATTTATATTTGATGTCTATCCATTCTCATTTGTACCGTACTTGTACTGTTGCGAACTAATATTTTTGGACCTAATAACATGGCCTAAAGGATGTTAGTTACGTATGGAATTCAAATGCTGCTTTGGCTAAATGTTATCTGACCAAGGTCAAGCTTTAAATTTTCTACTTGAGTATATATGCGATGCAGGATTAAGCTGATCACTGCTACACGGAATGGTTTCCACCAGAAAGTTTTCAAACAACGTCGTTTTTTAGTGACAAATCCTTGGCTTCCACGTCGGTTTTTAGCCAACGTGGAATAATTATTGTGGTTTGTTCCTATTTTTGTAGTAGAGATTGGATATCCGATTGTATAGTTTTGCATCAGTTATATACTTGATAAGATTATAGTTTTAATATATATCTCGCATTTGATGCGTGAATTAATTAAAAGGCTGTATGAGGAGAGATACCAATTACAATCAACTTTTTTAAGTATTTTAAACTGATATATATATATATATAGTTCCGCCATTGCCGTCGATGATTAAGGGTGGATTACTATGGACAACAGGTGGGTATCTGGTAACACACTGGACTGCCTTCGGTAACAGGACAGGTTATTGTCAATAATAAAGTACACTACCATCGCGAATGAAGGCGGTTACTATCGATAACCGGAAATGATACCGGCCGTCCCGCTACTCTTAATGATGATCGTTTGTGTTGTGGCTTTAACAGTAATTTTTGTGTTTCGGTCACGAACATCAATCAATGGGATCTAGTAAATCATACCACAACTTTTCAAAATATACAATAAATAATATATCATGAGAAATAATGTTTACAATTTTACCAAAAAACCAAAAATACCCTTTCTACCTTTACCTCTGCTCTCCAACCGGCACCGGCCCAATATATATACATATTTATCGGCGACATCACTAATGGTGTGGTGACGCGGTCGATTGGTGAATACCCTTTTTATATGTAAATACATATATTTTCCAGATGTATTTATCAAAAAAAAAAAAAAACATAGATTTATAGGGACCGCAATGGCAAAGTCATCGGCCCATAATTACATGTAAGTACATGTATTTACCGAAAAAAACAGATTTATTTGAAGGATTACAGCAATGTCACTGACTAGCGAATATGTGTGTTGACAGGGCATTACACAAAATTTATTAGAACATCTTGTAGTAAGTTGGTTGCAACTATATATGGTTCCAACTGATTTTTTAAATATATTCTTAGTTAGAAAAAAAAAAGGAGTTAAAACTATTTTATAATTGAAACTTATATTTGATAAGTTTGTTAAAATGTTATTTTAGGTAAACAAAAAAATGAGGTAAAAAAGGAACAGAACTGGAAAAAAATGACAACGGGCCAAAAGTAGTTTTTACTTGGAATCCAAATTACAGTTGAAACCGTAAAAAGTGGTTGAAACTATAATTATCAGACAAAGACTTACACTGTAACATGTAAGAACTTGTATTGTTTTCGGTTCAAACCAGTTGGTTTGAATAATGTGCCACATACCTTATAAAATTTGTTACAGAGATTGTAATATGTCTTTCTAATATATTTGAGTTCAAAGATTACACAAAAAAAAACACAATTTTATAGTGTTTGGAATCAACTTTAAGCGTTGCAGCACCAAAAAGTGCAAATAAACACTTTGAAAGCAGTGGTGTGGGCACCGCAGCGCCCACTTGGGTTTCAAGCCATAAAAAATGGCAGAACCAAGAGCGTCGTGGCGCCACATGTTCAAAAAATATGTTCTTTGAAATGTTTCGGACCGGTATTTTCATTAATTTTATGCTTTCATAAAAATCTAAACAATTATTAGCAATAGACACATTTGTTGTAATCGTTGTATTGTTTTATGAATAGATACCTTTATATGTGAAGAAGTACCTTTAAACAAAAGTTGTATAAATTGAACCGGTTGTGTCAATCATAAAATGGCACTTTTATTTTTGTTTAATCTCTAAATTATTACATAATGTTTATCTTATTTTAAAACACCATATTGTTGTTAGATATTGCTTTAAGTGTTTATTGTATCTTGAAAGTAATTTCATAAAACTCGTTAATAAACTTTAAAAAATAAAAACAAATAAAACCTTAAAAAAAAACGTTCATACCCCTTCAACACATTTTCTTTTCCTGGATTTCATAATCCCCGTTCCCTCCATTCTGACAAAATGTACCGACAAATTTGCCGGATTGTATTAACCCTGCTCTGTTCAGGGACGACACTTCATGCAAAAGCCCGCAATGGACTGTTAACCCACAACCTTTTTCTTCCCCCCCGCCCGGACAAAATACATCACTAGAAAGCTTTTATCTTTTTTTTTTTTTTTTTTTTTTTTTTTT
>CAMOHE010050225.1:0-22120 GCA_946598075.1 Artocarpus hirsutus
TGATAATAATAAGAGACGTAAATAATGTTAAAAACAATGGCGAAACAAAGAGAGACGAGAGAAAGTTACATATCTTAGCAAAAAAAGAAAACTAAAATTATTTATATAATTCTTTTCGGAGCAAATTAAACAATATAATATATATATATATATATATATGAATGTTGTACTTTATCTTAATCAGTTTCAAATTCTATAACTGTTTCGTCCAGCTAAATGCTTGAACAACGCGCGCGCACACATATATGGGCAATAATTGTCTATACTTCGATTTTATTATATGATTTTTTTAAAAATAGAAAAATTAAGACTTAATATAAAATGCTTGACAACTCTATTTTTGACTTATTTTTATAATACCTAAATATTCTTAAAACTAAGAAGTAAAAATTTCTTACTCATGTGTGTATATAAATATTCCTCTTCTTTTGCATCACTTTTAGAATAATAATAAATGATTTACGCCAAATTTATGATGTATACAAATCTACACGATATGACACACAACGCACCAATGACATAATTGTGTAAAGTGTTGATTGTTCATTAAAGTTTTGGGAAAAGTGGTTTAAACGTCTCTTTAGAAGGAAAGTGGTTAGAACTAATCGATTAAAACCAAAATTGGTTATAAGCAGAAAAATGATTTTGAACTACAATTTAAAATTTGAACTTGTGTTTGATAAATTTGTTAAAATGTTAGTTTTAATTGGTTTGAACCACAATTCATATTTTGAACTATGAATAGGCCAAACAGTAATTTTGGTTTAAACTGAAAAAAAAAACCCGGTAACAGACACTAAATTTTGTATTTCATTTGTAAACAATATAAAACTCTCACATGTTATAGTTACAAGAAAAAGTACGCTATGATGTGAAGCTTTTACATATAACAATATGCCATTCAAATTTTGTGGTTGGAACTCTTCTCCCAAACACCTTATAAAAGGCGTTTGTGAGTATTTCTTGTGAGTTTTTCCCCCACATGGATGTAGGCATAACCAAACCATACGCATACAATTGTGTTTGTTTTGTGTGAACGTTATCTTGATTCTTTTCAATTACAACAACAAAAAAGAAGATAAAAATTTGTGAGAAAATAATCCAACAACGTCTATTTCTTTATATACAGATGATTTTTCTTATTTATTTATATATATATAACGTAACACTTTGTCATTTAACATGGAGAATACACAGAGAGAAAAAAAAGTCTACAGCTATGGTGGAGAGTGGAGCCATACGTTAACTTGATTGTTTTTAATTACGAAAAAAGTAATATTTAAGCAAAGCATGTTTGGGGTATTTTCTTTCTTTTTTTTAAACATTAATTATACCTTATTTTTAAACAGAGAATATAATTGTCCTGAACTGAAAATTTTAAAAATGTTATTTTGTTTTTATTTTTTGAGGAGAATTATAATTGTGTCCGGACGCAATAATTAACATATATAACTATGCTTCATATTAATGAAATGTTATTTTAATTTTTTTCCAAGTTTAAACTTAAAACAAGTTAAAACAAAGAAACCCCCTAAAGCATCAGTGGGTATATCACTTGGTGGTGCTCTTCTCTTAGTAAGGATCTTATTAATTATCACGCATGCATGATAAAAAAAAATTCATCATATTGTAATTTTTTATTAAAAAAGGGAAAAATATATCGTAAGAGTAAGCTCACTGGTCTCGCGAATCCAAACCAGACAGGTTTGTTGCCTCGGTCAAAGCGTCCTTCCACCCCTCCACCTTGCTCATGTTGTGCTCAAAGCGTTTTTCATGTGCGGCAAAAGCAACACCATAACTTCCCTTTTGTTTCCTTACATCTGATGGATTAACTCCATAGAAGACAGGTAAAACAGTTTGTCCTCTTTCTTTCTTGCATTTGAGTATGTGCACTAATTCACCTAAACACCATGTTGAAGAAGCATAATCCATCGAGAAGACAATTATTGAAATACAAGATCCCTCAATTGCAGTCAGAAGCGCGGGCGAAATTTCCTCTCCTCTCTCCAGACTTTTCTCATCGATGCAAGTATCGATTTGATTCCAGCATAACGCAGCGTAAAGATGGCTGGTAAAGTTTTTACGAGTGTCCTCTCCTCTGAAACTGATAAAAACATCATACTTGTATGAGTCGGGGACAACATAAGAAGAAGAAGTAGTAGCCATAGTCATACACCCTCAAGCTAACAATATTTGGAATAAAAATACTAAAGGCTTCTTTTTTCTTTTTTTTTTCTCTCTTTTTTTTATAAATAACTTTCTGCTTTTAGAAAGAAATGAACTGCTGCGAGAAATGAAAGAGAGATGGGTGAAGCCCGAATGTAAATATATGACCTGATTACAGCTATTGAGAAGTCCTCTTTTTGTGTAATTGAAGGAAATTTCCTAGAAAGTGGAAAGAAGGCATGGAGAAGACCTAATGAATTGCAAGTCAACGATAGGCGTATAAAGATACGGACAAAACTAACCAATAATGTTCTCTTTATAGAACATAGTTATAGCTAAATTGTTGATTTTTTAAAACAATAATTGACCCATTCATTATTATTAATTACCAGTCATCTCTCTTTGTAGACGTTTTTTGTTTGCACTTGTAAATGATGTCCTCTTTTTAGGAATTTTCTTAGAATATTATTTCCGCCCAATCTGTTACTTTTTTTTTTTAAATAATCAATTGACCCATTTATTCTTTGTAATTACCACTCATCACCCCTTGTAGACGTTTGCACTTGTAAATGAGATAGACGAATACATGTTTTCCGCCAAGGTGTTCTTATGGATTAGTTTATGTTATTGCCATTTTTGTGTTCATTGATAGTTGGTAAGGGAGCGAAAGTTTTTCGCAAAGAAAAGTTATGAGTTTAGGACCATTGTCAATGCTATAAAAGTGTGAAAATAGTATATACTCTATGTTATTTTGATTTATCCTTCAAGACATATTGTTATTTCAATTGTTATATCTATCTTTTCTTATAATCATTTTGTGAAATTTATAAAACCAAAATTTTTAATTTTAAAAATAAGGGTCTTTTTACAATGTAACCTTATATCAATAGTAGTGATTGTTTTTGACCATCCGATTGGATCAAAATCACATAAAAATAAAAAAGTATATAAAAAAAAGTATTGATACATATGGTCTCCTAACGTTTTATTTTTGTGCTACCATTAGAAATCTCTTCTGTATATTTGAAGGAAATTTCCTAGAAAGTAGAAAGAGGATAAGGACACCACCTAATCCATGCAAGTCAATGATGAGTGTATAGAAATGGACAAAAGCAAAGAAATTTCATAGAATATAATTGAAACAATAATTTGTTATACTTTTTTAAACGATAACTGACCCATCAATTCTTATGAATTACCACTGATCACTTTGTAGACGTTTGTTGTTTGCACAGGTAAATTAGAGAGATGAATGCATGTTGTCTACCAAGAAGTACTTATGGAATTAATGCTTTAGATTTGTAATGGCAAGAACTTTTGCATACATACATATAGGGAGTGAGCATCACGAGAGACTTAAAAAATTATCACGGATGAAAATGGCTTTTGTAGTCATTAGATTTAATCCACTATTTAATCCAATGGTCTTAAAAATATAAAATGGGTATTTCTTTAGACTACCAAATGGAAAGAGTGTGAGTTTTAAAAAATGAAAGGGAAAAAAAAAGCAAAAAGAAAAAAACAAAGAGCTTCTGCATTTGAAAGACTGAGGACACGATATGAGCACCGATTCCACAATGATTTTATTCCGTTTCAAGCAGGAAAGAAGCTCTTTTCCCTCGTACAAGTCACGAATCTTCCAGAGGCTACCGACAAGATTAGTGTTCCAAATAATCCCAAAGTTTTCTTTTTATTCGCTATTGGCCTCAAGGTGTAACGACAGTGCCTGTTACTTGACTACATACTTCAACATAATACTTAAATTGCAAAATAAAGTTTTTTAAACAAAACCATGATAATGATTTCCTAAAAATCTTTCTTTTCAAGTAATATTGATTTCCTTAAACATAACAATAATTATTACGTTATAAGATAGTACAAATTTTTAAAGACTTAATTTTTTAAATACATCATAACATTAATTTCTTAAAACAAAATCATAATAATTTCATAAACTTCTCTTTTAAATGTAAGATAATTATTCAAAACTATTTTTTTAAGACATTACTTAATTTAAATGAAAGTATTTCTAAAATAATTTTAAATTAAATATCGATATACATTCCTACTTTAAATACATTTTAAATTCTTTCCAAAATTAACTGTCAATAAACTTTTCTTATAGCTTATTCTCTTAAAACTAAAAATCTAATTTCTCAAAGCTTATTCTAAAAAAAAATAACATAATAATGATTTCATAAAATATGTTCATTAAAATCCTTTATTAATTTTAACGCAAAGCTTTTATAAACATTTCTAATTCTAAATAACTTTGTAATTTTCTTACTAGAAGATTTATGTGTATCTGTTGCATTTTTTGTTGCAACATCTATAAATCTTAAAATTTTCTAAACTAATATTGGTTTGTAAAGCATACTTACTAAATATTATTTAATTATTCATATGTACATCTTTTAATAAAACAATAAATGTGGAATTTACATTTTTCGTTAGCAATATCCATTCTCATCTCCACCATTCATCTGTCAATCACCACTACCTATCAAATGTAGCTAACAGGTTTCTTACCTACAGCATGAACATAACTAAATGAGCTTTCGCTCAGCAAGTAGGAAATTAGACTTGCAAAATATATTTGAAAAACATTTAATAAAACATGCGTGAACATTTTATGCTTGCTTATTGATTTGCTTTATGCTTAATTATTTAAGCTTAAAGTTAACTTACTGATTGTGCTAAGGTGATCGTACTGGCTGCACGCGATCTTCAGGAAGTCAGGGTTTATAAGATCCTCAATGATACTAAGATCATAAACTATATTGAGCTGTATTGAAGCCTTCTCGTAAGTCAAGAGGTTAGTATGACACCCTTAATATGTCTTATTAATTTCACTTATGTTATTGTGTATATGCAGTATGACATGTTACTACATAGCATCATAATTTCATAAATTATAAATCATAAATTGTAAACATGCTTAACTTGAAAATGACTAAACAATATAATTTATTATTGCATACATCACATATTGATCATGACATAATCACTATATAGCATGATATGGCATGACATAAACATAATAAATCATAATCATATCATAATATAACAACATATTATAACATAATATTGCGTGACAAATCACTGATCATACTATAGGCGAGATTCCTACTTACTTGGATTCGAGCTAAATGGTTCTAGTTGTAACATGTCAGTCCTATAGTCTCAGAAGCGTCTTCAATAGAGGTCTTAGAGTGACTGTAAAAGGCTAGGAATACTTCACGGAGATCATGCATTGCTGGAAACATCATTTTGAGCTTCGTTATTTCAATCTACATTATCTCAATCTACGTGCAGTCGGTACTGGATGATTCTTAACAAAGAGGATTAGATCGAATGGAGGGCACCATCATGTCTGGAATGTTGAAATGAGTACAGAGAGTTAGCCCAAAAATAGCTACCCAATGGGGGTGAATTGGGTTTTTAAATCTTTTTACAATTTTTAAAATTTTCTACATTAATCACACAAATAAGTAAAACACACAAATAGCAGTTGTGACAAACTTCAACAAAATATTAATGTGTTAAAGTAAAGAGTTAAAGATAGAGAAATGCAAACACTATTTGTAGTGGATTGGTAATATGTCTAGGTCCACTGTCTCCGAGCAAAGCTTTGATTCGGCCTTTTCTACTATCACGACTGTCTTTTCGACACGATCACTCCTTGTATAATTCAATGAATTTCTCTACTCGAGGCTCACTACAACCTCTTACAATTGTTAATTTTCTACGGAGATTGAAAAACCAAAAATTCCCCCAATTTCTAAGGCTTAATAACCTATCACTTAAAAGGATATGATTAACAATTTTTGACTCACTCATAAAACTCTCCACATATAGATGAACACAATGTAAGGCTTATGTTAAAGGGTGTGAGCAACTCTCAAGAAAAATATAAAATACGTAAGCTCAAGAGTGTATAAATAGTATGAATGCTTATTATCAAAACAATGTGAGGAATCTTGCAATTAATACTTGGTTTTGAGTCCAATGAATGGAGGGGTATATCCATCCTCCAAGTACTCAATTATGGCCTAAATTAACATTTGTGGATCAAAATAGCCGTTGCAAATGGAGTTTTAACGATAAAAAAACTAGCCATTATAGACTGGTCGACAAGCCGGTAATTTGGTTCGATAAGCCAAGATTTGAAATTTCCTGAATTAAACTCCAAATGGTTATCTGATCAACAAGTAGTTTGAGGCCACCGGTATGTCGATCTTTTGAGTTCGATAGACCACCTAAAGCAAGAAACAAATTCTGCTTCTAAAATGTTCCACCTGCAAGCTAAAGCAAGGCTTTTCGCATGCCAGTTGGCATAGCTGGTAGGCTGGATTTCTTGAACTAGCAGGCCTACAAGAGGCTAGAAAATCCAGCTTCTTATCTTTTGTAACCAACAAGCTAACTGAAATGATCAGTAGGCCAGCCCTGCTGAACATGAATTTCAAAGACATGTTTCCAATATGCAACTTTTATAAAACCTTGTTTGAGTGATTTGTGTGCTTTTTAAGTGTGATCTCAAGGCTACATTTTAGATACAAAGTTCAAATATGAAATATTTTGTAGAGGAAAGTGAATTATGTAGAGATTTAAAACAATTATGAATGTTTTTGTTTGTGTGTATGTGTGTGTAATTTGAGAGGCTTAAAAAAATTCTTGTGATTTTCAATATCTTGGTAATATGATCCATCTTCGCGTTCTATTGCTTCCAAGTCTTGATAGATTTCAATTATCTTGAGTTGCTAAAAGTCAATTCTTCACAAAATAGTACTACATACTTGAGATAAATCATTAGCACTTAAGCAATTAATTGTTTGTTGTCATCAAAACAAAAATAAATATTTCATTTGAAACCTTAGAGCCAACAATCTGCACCTTTTTTATGATGACAAATAATTGATTGCTTATGATAAAATAGTGTAGTGCTAAAAATTTTCTTACCATATACTTTACTTTAAGCTTCCCTTGTTAGGTATAATTTAATCATTAAAATAATGAAGATCTCCCTCTTACTAAAATGCTCAAAACATAATCAATTCAGCTTTGAGCAAAAATCTTAAAGCAATCAATATCACATTTTCTCCCCCTTTGGCATCAGTAAAAAAGGAAATAAACTATATCAAACCAAAGTAGTGCATAATCACACATTACATCTCCCCCTTTGTTCAACAAAATTTCAAATCAATAAAAGTGAGCAAAAATTCAATTGTCTCAAAAATCAATTTTCTTGAAACATATCGTCTCACCTTTTTGGCATCAAGAAAACAAGCATAAATTTTATATCTCAATCTCAATAAAACTACCTTAATAAAAATCAAAACAAATAAAACTCCCCCCGCATAAATTCAAAACCGAAGTAACTCCCCTTAAAGCAATCACATATTCTCCCCCTAATTCGAAACAATCTATGCAATCATATATGCAATCAAAGCTATCAATCATATTTCTCTCCCCCTTTATCATTAACAAAAAGAGAGATAGTATAAAAAAATTCAAATTATCCAATTAAATAGGTTATAATGCAAATGATGAGAAAAAAAGGGAATTTTTTTTTTTCAAATCACGTCGGGTCTAGAATTGAACCCCCCAATAGCCCAGTTGATCGGGTTACACATACTGCGATTGTCGCGGTTACTGGAATTGCACTCACGAGCTATTTCTTTGACTTGGTTTGTTCGTTCATGAATAAATTTTCTTTTACAATCAATTTAAACTTAAATAAATTTTAAACTTAATATGAGTTAATCTTTAAACAAATTCAGATCAAATATAAATAAATAAAATCATATTCAATAATCAAATTATGTATATTAAAGAATACAAATCATGAAGTCAAAAATGCAAGTGCAATAATTAAAGTAAGAATATTTTATTGAGTAAAAATAAGCGTGAAACTAATTCTAATGAGAAGATAAAGCTATATATATCGGAAATATTCAATCATTCATCACAAAGATTTCAATTAACATGATATATCAATATCCACAAATAGTAAGATAAAATTAAGTACAAATGAGTTAGAAATACACAACCGTCTTCTAGACTCAAAACTTGGGCCAATAACCGGACTTTGTTTCGTATAATTGCATTTAGCCCATCCCTTTTTTAATTCCTTGTCATGTTTTGTAGAATTTGTGAAATCTCCGAAGTCACATGAAGGATTTCTCTTCATATTTTTTGATCTTTTTCTATCGAAGAATCTTTTCATCCTCACTACAAAAAATTTAATTTTTGATTTTTGGCACCCATATAGCTTTGGGACCATTCTCATTAGCTATTGAGCCTTAGGAATCCATCTTTGTTTTACTCCAAAATATGCACTTTTCTTCATATGATAATAAAATACAGTATGTCTATCTTGACTGCTAAATGTACATACATATTTTACGTTTTGAGAACATGTTGATGCTTTAATAAAATAATTTTTGAAATGCTTTCAATCAATATGTAGTTTATATCCTAAACCACCCCTATTAAAAAACACATCTTTGTTTACCAACATTATTTCTAAATTTTTCTTTCCATTGGTGAATTTTAATATTGTTTTAGTTAAGTCATCAACTTTCTCGTTTAAAGATTCATTCTCAATAATTAAAGCATCACTCTTAGATTTTTCACTTTTCAAAATTTCAAATTCTTCTATTTCTTTTTAAGTCCAGAGTTTCTAAGGGCAAGTATTTCATAATCATCATGCAATTCATTGAATGCTCTATATAGTTCTTCAACATCAATATTATCATTATCATCATTGGAAGAGTTAAAAGTACTTACTTTATCCTCGTCATTGTTATCCATGACAAGAAGCACATGTTGGCGATTTCTTTTGGCTCCTCGTCATCTAAATTTTCTCATTTGAGAGTGGAAGCGTTCAAAGAAATTCCAAATTTCTTTTTCTTATCTTCTTCTTCCTTATTTTGCCTTCTTGAAATTTCATGTGTCATGAAAGATCTAATCAATTCTTTTAATAGTAGAGTTGATAAATATTTTGCTTCTTCCAAAGTTGTCCTCTTGACGTGCCATGAAGGAGGCACGGATCGAACAAGTTTTCTAACAAATCACTTGTTTTGAAAGTCCTACCAAGCGAATTGAGACCATTAACAATATCCGCAAATCTAGTATACATTCAATCATGAAGTAGATAATTTATTTTAGTCTCTTTATCTTGATTCGTTCCTTGATGAATTATTTTTGAAATGTGCCACATATCTTGTGTGGATGTGCATGATGTGATTCTATTAAAGTTATTTCTATCTAAAGCACAATACAAAATATTAATAGCTTTGGCGTTTAATGACTATTTGTTTTTATCATCAATAGTGTATTCTTTAGGATCTTTTTAAACTAAAATGTTGTCCACTTCTTTCACTAATCTATATGGACCATTTTCAAAAATTTCCCAAAGATTATAATCAACAAATTGTAAATAAATTGTCATTCTAGTTTATTAATAATTGTAATCATCCTTGTTGAAGAAAAGAGCACTAATTATATAATGGCCTTCCATGTTTTACAAATTTTGAGTATCCATGCTCAAGATTGTGAAATCTTTTCAAAAATAAGTTTGAGTTTCTTGCTCTGATACTAATTGTTAGCCCAAGAACAGCTACCTAAGAAGGGAGTGAATTGGGTTTTTAAAACTTTTCACAATCAATGGAATTTTGTAGATTAATCGCACAAATAAGTAAACATATTAATAGCAATTGCAATAAACTTCAACGAAATATAAATACATTAAAGTAAAGAGTTAAGGATAGAAAAATATAAACACTATTTATAGTGGTTCGCAATATACCTACGTCCACAGTCACTAAGCAAAGCTTTGACTTGGCCTCTTCTATTGTCACAACCTTTTTTTTGGAATGATCACTCTATGTACAATCCGATGACTTTCTCTACTCAAGGCTCACCACAACTTCTTACAACCGTCATTTTTCTATGGAGATTGACAAACCAAAAATTTTCCTAATTTCTAAGGCTTGGTAACCTATCACTTAAAAGGATATGATTAATAATTTTTAGCTTACTTGCAAAACTCTCCAAATATAGATGAATAAAATATAAGGCTTATGTTGAAGGGTGTGAGCAATCTTAAGGAAAATATAGAATACGTAAGCTCAAGAGTATGTAAAAAGTATGAATGTTTATTATCAAAACAACGTGAATAGTCTTGCAATTTATACTTGGTTTTGAGCACAATGAATGGATGTCACAACCCGTCTTTTTCGGGCTGTGATAAACCTTTTCTTTCTTACGTATATACGAAACTTAGGAAAAACTTTTTTTTTTAAATATACTTTACACACATTTGTTTTCACATACGTTGGTTTTAGTGACTATCGAAATACAAACATACACTTATATTTACAAAACAACTTTCTCTTTGCAATACAAATTCTCCAAACATTACTTTTGAAAATATCTTAAAATATATTACAGCGAAAACTAACTGCGGCAGAATCCATACCCGTTCTGCACATCGATCATCCCTCCATCAACTCATCCATACAATTATTTTGACATTCTCATCGGAATACCTATAGCATGAAATACTTAATGAGCTTACGCCCAATAAGTCCCATATAACCCACATGCACAATTAATAAAATGCATGATCCTTTTATGCTTTCTCATAATCCATCCTTATCATTTTCATTTCTTATCTTTAACTAGGGCCCGAGTGTTCGTATCATTGCGCACTTAGGTCTACGTAACACCGTGACCATACTGTAATTCTTAAACTCCTCTTGAGTCAGGAGTCGGTACGATACTTTTCTTAATTTCTAGTGATATAATTACCAGTCCATTATTATGGTTAACTTATCATGCATGAAGTGATAAACACATGTTATACACTAAACTTAAATACTCTTATACAATATTGTACACATAGGTACATACTTTTATACTTACAAGTATAAATTAATATACACACCGGCATACAATATAATATGCACATAGGTATTTATTTAGTATACTCACAGGTACACACCATCATACTTATAGATACTCATATCATAGCATACACATATGTATACACCTTGATTTACACACAGGTATTCATATACACATATCACATTCTATACCTATAATTCCATACTGTAGGTGGGATAGATACTTACTTGATTTTATGTACTACGTAAATTGACCTTGATTTTCCTCTGTCCTAGACTTCTAGGATCCTGTTGGCCAATTTCAAAGCTATTAGCTAATATTCTATTATGTTTCAATACAAAACATTCGTTAATTAATAAATTGAGTTGCATAACTGTATACAACTTTGAAAACTACTGGTTTTCTTATTTCTATCTAACTCTACCCTATCGTCACTAACGAAGGGTACAAATCTTTCTAATCATTTTTTTTCCTATTTGAAACATTTCAAAGCGGTTCGAGTTATTCGGACAAAAATGACGATTTTGTCCTCCGTGGGCCTACTGACCTACCCGAGCTCGATTTCGTTATTCTAACAGAAGTAGCCACATATTAACTTTAAAATAATACCCTAGTGGCTCGTATCTCCTTATCACACCTATGCCCCTTTTTTGTAAAACTTTACAATTTAGCCCTTAAACTGAAAATTTTGACAATTTTACCCTCAGGGCTAAAATTTATTTCTTTAACCTAAAATTTCCTATTTTCCATAAGAAGCATTTTTACTCAAAGTGTCATACCTTAAATCATTTTAAAAAATTACGTTTTTGTGACTTTAACATTTTTTCACTTTTAACAAATTCTTGAAAAATCAAAATCTCATAAACGATTGAGTTTTTCGATAAATCGTTTACATTATTTAATAGTTTCATCGAGATCTACAACTATCGTGTTTTAATTTTTCTCAAAATCTCACTATATAGGGGTGTTTTTTGGCCTTTTTCAAATCTACTGAAGGAAAACTTTTTCTTTCAATTTAGTCCTTAGGGTTTTTTTGTAAAAATCCATTTTGAAACTGTAAATCTACCCCTGCACAAGTAGTTCCAGCCTTTGTTTGAATCATTCCCATATCCAACCATCATTTTTGAAAAACTAACATTAAAATTGCAAAAATATAATATTATTTTTCAACATTTAATCCTTAATTTCACCATATCAACATACCATACATCATGTATCCATGAAATTCCACCAAATATACGCTCAAGAACCCACATACTCTTAAAGGAATAAAAATCAAAACAAAAATTACAAAATTTCAAAACTTTGAAATTCAAAACTTACCCAAATAGCACTTTTTGATTCCTAGCCTTCCAAGGTTCCTTTAGATCTCCTTCTTAAACACTATTTTCATGCAAAAACACCATAGATTAGCTTTCTTTCTTTTTTCCCAAGAAAAACCTTAAAAACCCTTTAAAAGTTTAGGTTTTTACCTTAAACTTGTGGGAATTCCTTGAATCTCACCTCTTGAACTTAAGTGGGGTTGTTTTTGCAAAGTTTTGGGGTTGAGAAATTTTTTAGAAAGCTCCTTCAATGGTGCCGTGGGAATTTGTGGAAGAAGAAGAAGAAAAATTTGTGATAAGCAAGCATTTAATGCTTCTTATCACTTTTTGATGACTCATGGTAATCCATGAGTATACCCCTAGGTGGCATAAGGTAAGTGGGCCACCTTTCATGACATGTGGCCTAATAGAAATCTAAGGAGTGTCCACTTTGTGGAGCAAAAAATTTATACTGTATAATTTTTCACCACACAGTTTTTTTCCTACACTGTCATGGTTAATTTAGTGCAAACTCGTAACCTTAGACTGTGTAAACTATTTACTTACTTTTGGTTTACCTTTGGGGGCCAAACATAATATTTTCTATATCTACGCTTTCACTTAGCAGTATACTTATACTGCGTCGGCCTTCTTTTTACGCTGGATTAGGTTTCGGTGGACTCTATTTCATATTTGTTTTCTAAGTACCTATTCGTTTGTATCACAATTTTATAATTAATTGTGATTTAAAATTCTTTTTATGGATATTATTTACAAATTTTCAAGTAATTAAACTCATAAAATCTGTATTAAAAATATCCAACATTGCATCACATTCGCAAAGAAATTTTCAGTTAATTTTGCTTTTTACACATCATCACGATTTTACAATAATTACAATTTTTAAGGGTAAATTCATTAATTAAACCCAATTTAAATATTAGATTTTATTAATGAATTTTCCTAGTCATTACAATGGAGGGGTATATATATCTTCCAAGTACTTAATTATGGCGTAAAATAACATTTTTGGATCAAAATAGCTATTGTAAAAGGAGTTTTAACAGTTAGAAAACTAGTCGTTATAAACTGGTCGGCAGGCTGGGAATTTAGATCGACAAGTTGGAATTTGAAATTTCCTAAATTAGATTCCAAACAGTCATATGTACACTAGCCACTTGGGACTACCAGTAGGCTGGTATTGTGATCTAGCAACCACCCAAAGCAAGAAACAAATTCTGCTTCTAAAGCATTCCACCGGTAGGCCGAAGTAGAGCTTTCAGTAGGCTAGCTTTCTTGAACCATTAGGTCGTCGGAAGGATGGAAAATCCAACTTCCTATCTTTTGTAACCGACAGGCTGACTCGAAATGGTCGGTAGACCGATCCTATTGAACATGACCTCCTAAGACATATTTCAAAATGCAGTATTTTATGAAACTTTGTCTTAGTGATTTGTATGCATTTTAAGTGTAATTTTAAGTCTGTATTTTGGATACAAAGTTCAAATATGAAAACATTTTGTAAATCAAAGAGAATTACGCAAGGATTTAAAACAATTATGAATGTTAGTATGCATGATTTGAGCTTACATTAACTAAGTAACTCAAGATCGTTGCTCAATTACATAAGAGGTTTAAAAAATTATTGTGGTCTTTAATCTCTTGGCAATATGATCCATCTTTGTGTTTGATTGCTTCGAAGTCTTGATAGAATTGTTTCAATTATCTTGAGTTGCTAAGGATCAATTCTTCAAAAAGTAGCACTACATACTCAAGGTAAATCATTAGTCCTTTAGCAATTAATTGTTTGTTATCATCAAAACAAAAACAAATATTTCAATTGAAATCTTAGAGCCAACAAGAAGGGGGTCTTAAATTGTCAATTAGAGGTCTGAATCATAAAACCCATAGCTCATTGAAAACCGACCACCTATGGCAGTGCGTAGGGAATGTATAGTGGATGTGGTGTCCAGACGATGGTAGTGCTTCAACTCCTGAAAGTTCTTGGCCGCTTGAGTCGATTAGTGCAACCAATTTTACCTGGTTTGGCCTCTAACATAGTAGATTAGGATTGAGATTTTCATTTAAAAATGCAGGCTCAAATGGTGAATCTCCAACGGCTACAGCATGAAATTAGCTAAGGGGTTTCCATCCTTGAGTTCCTCTAACTATTTTGGAAGTGGCAGTTCATCTCAACTCCACCTAGAATGGTCGATCTGAGCTTACTACGATGGCACAAGACGACAATGATGGTTTGTTGCCTTCCTAGAGAAATTTCATGCAATTGAACAAGGGGAAACATTCCTCGTGCTACTATGAGAATTTTGGCGCAATCAATTTGGCTCACCGTCGCCAAAAACAACAAAAACAATGGCTCCCATGATGTTTGATGATGGTGGATTCAAACTCCAGTGATCTACGGCTGGTTGTTGCAATTAGTTGAGATGTTTCACTCCTCACATCTCTTTGAGTTGATTGGTGTCGATGGTGCACCTCACCATCACCTAGAATGGCAGAATTGATGGTGACGCGATGGCAGAAACCAAGCAACTCCGATGGCCCTTTTTTGGCTAAAATCGACAAATAAAATTGATGTCTTTTTCTTCATCTCGTCGATCTAAATTGATGGACACCAAGATCGTGTCGATTGGTGGTCAGATTGGAGAGAAATCTTGTCAGAAAGACTGGGTCTCTCAGTGGCTTGACCGGCTGTTGCACGCTGCTCTGGTGGAGTTACAATTGACACAACACCTCGTTAGAACCAGCTCGTCGTGATCTTTCTGTTGGTGCAAGAGGTGTCAAAAACCGACTTCAATTTTGCATCAGAATTAGAGCAGAGAGAGAAAGAGAAAATATGATTTTTATTTTAAGGATTCACCAAATTTCAAGAAAACATTCTGTCAAGTAAATTAACAAACTCCTTGTACAAAACTAATCATTTAGCACAGTTTTCAGAGATTCATGCTCCAGAGATGCAAATCGGGCGATATCAGATACAAAACTTGCAAATGATGTATCACGAATAATATATTTTTGCTTCATGTTTTACATATAAAAAGTCACAACCTTCATGATTCTTCTAATACTTTTGTGTTTACTGATTAGATGATTGGGGAATGAAGGTGTGAATATTTGCTCACAAAATTATAAGTAAATGTTAATGTTATGTTTGGAAAAAAAAGGTGAAAATAACATATTTGCTATGTTATTTTGATTTATGTTCTAATAAATAATGTTATTTTAAATGCTATATCTACCTTTTACATAATTATTATTTTGAGAGTTGCAAAAATAAAATACTATTTTCAAATATTTGAAAAGCCAATGTTGTAATGTTTAAACAAAAAAGTCAATACATAAACCAATAATAGTTGATGTTTATGCTAGTGATTGACGAACTTAACACTTAAAAAGAGTGTTTTACAAACTGGTTTTATTGTTTGCTAGTGATTTGGGGTTACTTTTTTTTAGAAGCTTGTTTCCCCATGATGCTTATGCTCTTTTGTCTCTATTCTCTACCTTTCTCTTGGAAAGCTTAGCTTTTTATTAAAATAAAAGAATGATGTGCTATTTCTTTTAAGACATTACTTAATTTAAATGAAAATATTTCTAAAATAATTTTAAATTAAATATCAATATAAATTCCTACTTTAAATACTTTTTAAATTCTTTCTAAAATTAATTGTTAAACTTTTCTTATAGCTTATCTCTTAAAACTAACATTTAATTCTTAAATCTTATTCTATTAAAAAAAACTAACATAATAATGATTTCATAAAATATATTCATTAAAATGCTTTATTAATTTTTACGTAAAGCTTTTATAAACATTTTTAATTCTAAATAACATCATAATTTTCTTACTAGAAGATTTATGTGTATTTGTTGCATTTTTTTTTTGGCAACATCTGTAAATCTCAAAATTTTCTAAACTAATATTGGTTTCTAAAACATACTTATGTAATATTATTTAATTATTCATATGTACATATTTTAATAAAAAAAGTAAATGTGGAATTTACATTTTTCGTTATTGATATTCATTCTCATCTCCACCATTTGTCCGTCGTTCACCATTGCCTATCAAATGTAGCTGACAAGTTTCTTACCTACAGCATGAACATAACTAAATGAGCTCTCACTTAGCAAGTAGGAAATTAAACTCGCAAAACATATTTGAAAAACATTTAATAAAATATGCACGAACATTTTATGTTTTCTTATCGACTTGCTTTATGCTTAATTATTTAAGCTTAAAGTTATCTTACTGATTGTGCTTAGGTGATCTTACTAGCTACAAGTGATCTTTAGGAAGTCAGGGTTTGTAAGGTCTTTAACAATACCAAGATAAACTATATTAACCTATATTGAAGCCTCCTTGGAAGTTAAGAGGTTGGTTCGACACCTTTAACATGTCTGATTAATTTCACTTATCTTATTGTATATATGCAGTATGACATATTACTACATAGCATAAAAATTTCATAAATCATAAATTGTAAACATACTTAACTTGAAAATGACTATAACAATATAATTTATTATTGCATGTATTACATATTGATCATGACATAATCACTACATAGCATGATATGGCACGGTATAAACATAATAAATCATAATCATATCATAATATAACAACAGATAATAACATAATATGGCGTGACAATTCACTGATCATACTATAGGCCAGATTCTTACTTACTTAGATCCAAGCTAAGTGGTTCTAGTTGTATATTGTAAGTCCTATTGTCTCGAAAGCGTCTTCGATAGAGGTCTTATAGCGACTGTGAATGGCTAAGAATACTCTATGGAGATCATATATTGCTGGAAACGTCATTTTGAGCTCCGTTCTTTCAATCTACATTATCTCAATCTACTTGCAGTTGGTACTGGATGATTCTTAACAAAGTGGGATTAGATTGAATGGAGGGAACCATCGCGTCTAGAATGTTGAAACGAGTAAGGAGTGTTAGCCATAGAATAGCTACCCAATGAGGGGTGAATTGGGTTTTTAAAAATTTTTACAATTATTAAAATTTTCTAGATTAATTGCACAAATAAGTAAAACACACAAATAGCAGTTGTGATAAACTTCAACAAAATATAAATACGTTAAAGTAAAGAGTTAAGAGAGAAATGTTAACACTATTTATAGTGGTTTGGCAATATGCCTACGTCCACTGTTTCCGAGCAAAGCTTCGACTCGGCCTCTTCCACTATCATAACTATGTTTTCAACACGATCACTCCTTGTACAATTCAATGACTTCCTCTACCCGAAACTCACCACAACCTCTTACAACTATTAATTTTCTACGGAGATTGAAAAACCAAAAATTCTCCCAATTTCTAAGGCTTGGTAACCTGTCACTTAAAAGGATATGATTAACAATTTTTGACTCATTCATAAAACTCTCCACATATAGATGAATACAATGTAAGGCTTATGTTAAAGGGTGTAAGCAACTCTCAAGAAAAATATAAAATACATAAGCTCAAGAGCGTGTAAAGAGTATGAATGCTTATTATCAAAACAATGTGAGGAATCTTGCAATTAATACTTGGTTTTGAGTCCACTGAATAGAGGGATATATCCATCCTCCAAGTACTCAATTATGGCCTAAATTTTGTAAATAGAGTTCTAATGGTCAAAAAACTAGCCATTATAGACTGGTCGACAAACCGAGAATTTGGTCTAGCAATCTGAAATTTGAAATTTCCTTAATTAAACTCCAAATGGTCATCTGATCGATAGGCCGCATGAGGCCACTGGCATGTCGTTCTTGTGAGTTCGACAGGCCACCTAAAGCAACAAACAAGTTTTGCTTCTAAAGCATTCCACCGGCAAGTTGAAGCAAGGCTTTCGACAGGTTAGTTGGCATATCTGGCAAGCTGGCTTTCTTGAATCGGCAAGCCAATAGGAGGCTAGAAAATCTATCTTCCTACCTTTTGTAATCGACAAGCTGATCCGAAATGGTCGATAGGATGATCCTACTTAATATGAATTCTAAAGACATGTTTCCAAAATGTAGTTTTTATAAAACCTTGTTTGAGTGATTTGTGTGCTTTTAAATATGATTTTAAGTCTGCATTTTAGATACAAAGTTCAAATATGAAAATACTATGTTGACCAAAGCAAATAATGTAGAGATTTAAAACAATTTTGAATGTTAGTGTGTGTGTGTGTGTAATTTCAGCTTACATAAACTAAGTAATTCAAGATTATTGCATACTTACATAAAGAGGCTTAAAAAAATTCTTGTGATCTTCAATCTCTTGATACTGTGATCCATCTTCACGTTCTATTGCTTCCAAGTCTTGATAGATTTCTTTCAATCATCTTGAGTTGCTAAAAATCAATTCTTCACAAAATAGCACTACATACTCAACATAAATCATCAGTACTTCAACAATTAATTGTTTGTTGTCATCAAAACAAAAATCAATATTTCATTTGAAACCTTGGAGCCAACAATCTTCTCTTTTTTAATGATGACAAACAATTGATTGCTTATGATAAAATAGTGTAGCGCTCAAAAATTTCTTACCATATACTTTACTTTAAGCTTCCCTTGTCAAGTATAATTTAATCATTAAAATAACAAAGATCTCCCTCTTACTAAAATGCTCAAAACATAATCTTTTCAGCTTTGAGCAAAATCTTAAAGTAATCAATATCACATTTTCTCCCCCTTTGGCATCAGAAAAAACAGTAAATAAACTATATCAAATCAAAGTGGTGCATAATCACATATTACATCTCCCCCTTTGTTCAACAAAATTTCAAATCAATAAAAGTGAGCAAAAACTCAATTTTCTCAAAAATTAATTTTCTTAAAACATATCATCTCCCCCTTTTTGGTATCAAGAAAACAAGCATAAATTTTATATCTCAATCTCAATAAAACTATCTTAATAAAACTCAAAGCAAACAAAACTCCCCCTGCATAAATTCAAAACAGAAGTAACTCCCCTTAAAGCAATGACATATTCTCCCCCCAATTCAAAATAATTGACACAATCAAAGCCGTCAATCATATTTCTGTCCCCCTTTATCATTAACAAAAAGAGAGAAAATATAAAAAATTCAAATTATCCAATTAAACATGGCTATAATGCAAATGATGAGAAAAAAAGGGAAATTTTGTTTGAAAAAAATCACGTCAAGTCCAGAAATTAGACCTCCCGATAGCTTGATTGGCCGAGCTACACATACTGCAGCCATTAGGGTTACTAGAATTGCACCCCTAAACTATTTCTTTACTTGGTTTGTTCCTTCCTAAATAAATTTTCTTTTAAAATGAATTTAAACTCAAATAAATTTTAAACTAAATATGAGTTCATCTTTAAACAAATTTAGATCAAACATAAATCAATAAAATCATATTCAATAATCAAGTTATGCATATTAAAGAATACAATTCATGAAGTCAAAAATGCATGTACAAAAATTAAAGTGAGAATATCTTATTGAGTAAAAATAAGCATGAAACTAATTCTAATGAGAAGATAAAACTAGATATATAGGAAATATTCAATCATTCATCACAAAGATTTTTATTAACATCATATATCAATATCTACAAATAATAAGATAAAATTATATACAAACGAGTTAGAATTACATACCTTTCTTCTAGATTGAAACCTTGGGCCAATAATTGGACTCTGTAATTGCATTTAGCCCATCTCTTTTTTAATTCCTCATCATGTTTTGTAGAATTTGTGATATCTTCAATGTCATGTGAAGGATTCCTCTTCATATTTTTTGATCCTTTTTCTATCGAGGAACATTTTCATCCTCACTGCAAAACAATTTAATTTTTGATTTTTGGTACCCACTTAGCCTTGGGTCCATTCTTGTTAGTCGTTGAGCCTTTAGGAATCCATCTTTGTTTTACTCCAAAATATGCACTTTTCTTGATATAACAATAAAATACAGTATGTCTATCTTGATTGCTATAGGTACATACATATTTTACGTTTTGAGAACATATGCTTTAATAAAATAATTTTTCAAATACTTTTGACCAATGTGTAGCTTACATCCTAAACCACCCTTGTTAAAAACACATCTTTGTTTACTAGGATTATTTTTAAATTTTTCTTTCCATTGGTGAATTTTAATATCATTTTAGTTAAGTCATCAACTTTCTCATTTAAAGATGCATTCTCAATAATTAATGCATCACCCTTAGATTTTTCACTTTTCAAAATTCCAACTTCTTCTAAAAGAATAGAAATTTTCTTTTTAAGTATGGAATTTCTAAGAGCAACTATTTTAGAATCATCATGCAATTCATCGAATGCTCTAGATAATTCTCCAACATCAATATCATCATTATCATTATTGGAAGAGTTAGAAATGCTTACCTCATCGTTGTCATTGTTATCTATGATCAAGAAGTACATGTTGGCGATTTCTCTTGACTCCTCGATATCCAGATCTTCTTCTTTAAGAGTGGACGCTTTCAAAGAAATCCTAAATTTCTTTTTCTTATCTTCTTCTTCTTTATTTTGCCTTCTTGAAATTTTATGGGTCATGAGGGATCCAATCAACTATTTTAATGGTAGAGTTGATAAATCTTTTGCTTCTTCCAAAGTCGTCTTTATGGGTCATGAGGGATCCAATCAACTCTATTTGTAACGCCCACCCAATTTGATGTAACGGATAATGTTATGTTAATGACGACATTAATGTTATATTGATGATGATGTTAAGTGATACACTCATGATAAGTGCTATGATATATTATAAATGGTACTAACCATTTTATTTTAAGTGTTATGACAGGTGACGCTCGCGTGGAATTGATGTGCTCAAATGTTCATGTCATTAATGTTATGTGTTTAATTATATTTTTATGGACAATTATATGTTATGAATGAATTTTGAGTGTTAAGGCAGTTCGGCAGGCCGAACTATTAAGTTCGACAGGCCGAAATGATGTCCTCAGAACGGCAAGCCGATGGTATATCATCGGTAGGCCGGACTTCTGAGATCGACAGGCCGAACTCCTGAGATCGGCAGGTCGATGACAGCTGATAAGTAGTCAGCAGAAATTTTTACAAAATTGCGATAAGATGGAATTTATTTATGGACGTTTTATGCTGATTAAATATCATAATTATGGGATGATTTGTTTAATTTGGTAAAGAAACATTTGACTTTTGAATTTATTGAATTTAAAGGATAAGTTTTCCCGTTTTACAAATGCGAAATATGGCAACTCGTTTTGTTTTTGAAAGTTTTGACTTTGTTTCCTCAAACCACTCCTCTTCCCACGAATTTTGCCTTTCAATTAATCAGGAAAATTCTGATTTATGGAGATAGGGGTTTTATTTCATTTTAACGCTCTTCCTTCTTTCTCTCTTTCTATCACAAACTCTCTCTCTCACACTCTCTCTCCCTCACTCGATTTTTTTTTTCTCTCTATCACAAACTCTCGTCCTCTCTTCTTATTCATCCTCTTAAAAAAAAAAAAAATTCCCCTGTTATTACTATTACTAATATTGAAATTTCTCTGGAGTTAATTCAAGGAGTTTTAAGAAGGATTTGTTCTAAGGTATGAGTTATTTTTTTTTTAGTATCTCTGAAATTTTTCTTCTCTTCAAAGCGACTGCCATATCTTCATCTATGAATTATATTTTTCTCTGAATTTTTAATATGTTATGTATGCATGAGTTATGTGATTTTTCCCCCAAGTTTCACATTATTTTGAATTTTATATAAAAAGTTAT
>CAMOHE010050226.1:8494-44742 GCA_946598075.1 Artocarpus hirsutus
ACTCTATCTCTTTTAGTTTTACCTATAGCATTATTGTCTGTGTTTTTGTTTTTGTTTTGAATAAACACTCTTGTAAATATATGTTGTTACTCTTCTTGCTTAATCTTGTTAAACATTGGGAACAGTGTTCAATTTAGGTTGAGGGGAGAGGGTTGTGTTAATTATTTTTGTGATTGAATCTAGGACTAGTTTTAAAAACAAAACAAAAAAAAACTTTAAAAATAAAAAGGTGTGCTGTTTGTGTGTTCCTAGGTCTAGATACCTGAGTGAAGGATTTGTCTTGAAACGCGTCTTGATAATGGTCCAAAAATGAAGTCCTTTGTGTTTGTAAATTCTCATCTTAGCATCTTTCATTTGTAGCATGCAAGTTAGAAGATGATTGAGGTATGGAATGCTTAACATTCTTGAAACGCATCTTCTCCTTAGTAGAAATAGCTGAGTAATAGAGTGACTAGCATTCTTGAAACGTATTTCTACATGATTGTAAAAACTGTGTGTTTGCATTGCATCTAATTGTTAAAAAAACTAAAAACATTTTTGAAAAATAATAAAAAAATCAAAACATTTCAAAAATCTAAAAATATTTTTTTTCGGTGATTTGCCTCCTATTTGATGATGATATCAAGATTATAGCATTTTTATGACCTATGGTAAATTTTAAATATTATTTAAGTTTATGTCAGTTTCTTTAGTCTTCCTTATATTTAGGTTGAAATTTTCCCTAAATTTGAACACTTAATCTTGCGTTATGATTTGTTATATTAATTTAGAGACTGTTTATGTTAGTATAATTTGGTTTGTTTTTATAAAATTTATAACTTGTTTAAATCCCTCTTAAGGTGAAATCATAGATAACACTAAGTTATAGATATAATTTAGGCCATCTTTGAATCGTTTGAGCTTTTTGAAGCTAACCTGTTTACATTCTATATCCCTAGTTACACTACTGAGCTTAATATTTCCAATTTTTCTTTGTTACCTACATATTTAGCCTAGCCTTTTTAATAAATTCATAATCCTTTTCTTTTACCTTTCACTCATAAGACATTTGTTCTTTCAAGTGTAATCGCGTTTATCCCAATATTATGAGAGGTTGAAATAGGTTAAGAATATCTGTTACATGTGTAAAATATGTAATTTTATCTACTTTTTAAGTTTGTTATGCTGTAAATCTTCAATTGTTTTATATTTCAATAACAAAAGAAGAAAAAAAATTAAAAAAGAGAAAAAAATTAAAAATAAAATACAAAAATACAAAAATGATGAAAAAAAGAAAGTTAAACAAAAGTAATTGATAAAGGAATTTTCATTTTGAGCTTTAGATTGTACATTTTAAAGGTTTGGGATTTTTGTAAGTGTCTTATGGGTGAACTGACCCTCAAATATATCTTCCATCTTACCTTTGACTCAAGCCTTACATTACAAGCTAAATAAAGTCCTAAAGGTCTTTAACAATGTGTTATTCTACATTAGTGGACAGAGGGGTGAAAAAAAACTTATAAGAATTTATTTAAATAAATTAAGTTATATTAATGTAAATTTATCTTGTTAATATACATTGATTAGTAATAGAAATTCACACACACGGAGGAAAATTCATCTTAAATTTTGACATACTCTAGAAATGAATCATAACTTAATTAATATTGACATTTTTATTTTGAGGCATGAATATAAAATAATCCCTAAGGAAAATCAGTGAGGAGTCACCAGCCTTTCAAAAAAAAAAAAAAGCCTTTTGTCTATTCTAAGTTTTCTCACTTTAATTACTCGGGCCTAGCAATAAGCTGGTTGGGGATGTGCTTAATCATTAGTGCACTTAATCATAACTTAACTTATATAGAATTTTAACTCTAAAGAAATATTCATCTAAAGCATTTGATTTATTATCCTTTCTCATTAATTGCAAGCACATTCACTATTTTTTTAAATCAACCGAGAGCGACAATATAGCAAGCCATAATGCAATAAGGGTCTTCCTATAAAAGTAGCAAAATAATCATCACTCAATAATAATTAAGTGCACTAATTATAAAAATTATAACCGCTGTCACTAAAATTATAATCAACATAATTTTAAGATAGAAAAGATAATAACAAATCAAAATTAATATATTTTATAGAATAAATTATTTCGTTAATTTCAGTAGCACCTTGTTTTATTAAATGGTTTAAGAATACACTATGCCATCTTCTGTCTATAATAAATCAAGAATTACTAAGCATTTACTGTGCCAGTCCATGATTATAATGCAGCAAAAACTCAAATTAATAAAATTAATTATGCAACACAATTAAATTACATAAAAAAAGCATGACTGAATTTATGCAAGAATTAGGCAAAATAACGCATTAATAATAATTATTAAAAACATAGAAATATAATTTATTCCACAAAATATAAGCATTACAAAACAGATATAGAGTCAAAATTCATACAAGAGTACTATGCATACAATATCATCTCTCTGCCTCACCAGACTCTTTACACAAATGTAGACATTATTTTATTATTTTTACCTAAGGGGATACTGCTGAGTCTAACTTAGCACAAAGGAAACAAAGAAGAGTGAAGGAGAAGAAAGGCCATTTGGCCCATTGAGGAATGCTTAGGGGAGAAATCTCCCGCTATTTATAGTGCAAAAATTTACACTATTCATTTTTTTATTATTTATTTATTAATATTTAATTATTTTTATTTATTTTTTTTATTTGTGCCGCCTGCCCCCACTACATGAATAAGCTGTTCACATATTATTTTATTTTATTTTTTATTTTTTATTTTTTTCGCCAAAACACATTCTTGAGAATGCATTTTTTCCTTTGTTATCTAGTGCTTCGCGAAAGATGACCAAACATGCAAAAACAGTTAGATTTGCTGACTGGTGACTATAATAGCAGTATAGATCAAGTCTACAGTCAATAGTCAACCATGCCGCCTTTGACTACTTGACAGCAGTGAGATTAGTCGTTGTAAAAACATCAGACGGGTGCCATGACAGATACAAATGAAGTTGCATGCATCAGATCAAAAGAGCATCTCAAATAGTGGATCCCACCTAGCATGCGTCAACATTGACGTGTGGCTTACGCATGGCTGACGGCCCCAGAAATTCAATGGAAGAGATTCAACTAGCGACGCGATCAAAGGTTACCATTTCGCCACATGTCTAGCATAATTTTAAAATTATAATTTTTTTTTCTTTTTGATACATTTGATGTCCGATTTTGTTCCTTTGATGCCATTTTGCTTTGTTTTTCCCCCATATTCCAAATCTAAAATTCACAAACATACTAAAATTAATTATTTTACACAAAAACTATTAAAAATATTTATTTTGCAATAAAACACACAAAAATTACTAAAAAAATAGATAAAAACTTCTAAAATTAACAAACCTTAACAGGTTTGCTATTTAAGACTTGAGATTATTTTTAGAAATTACTAGAAACATATTAAAATATATTTACAGACTCAAGACTTATTTACATATATTTTATGACTCAAAATAAAATCACATAACATGAATTTTACTGTTTTGATTATTTGCAAACTAATCACACATTTAACATTCCGAAACGACTTTAAAAATTACTAAAAATATTATTAAACACAAAAACACACTAAAAACACATTCTTAAACATATTTTCACACTAAGACATAAAAATACCTATTAATACATAAATGCTATTAATTATAGAACTTAATAAGAAATAAAAGCATAAATGAATGATTTAAGCTTTGTAAAATATACACTTTTATAGTCTCATCACTCTCTATTCTATATGACATCTTATCAATATACATAGCAAATCATATTATAATGCAAACAAGCAAAGCAATCAAGCAAAGTTACAAGCAAAATAATAATAAATAACCGTAATATTATGGTTCTACCCTAGAAAATAAAAAATAAAGATTACAAGAAAATAATCAAAACATATTATCGATTTTTTATCCTTGAATCCTCAAGCTGTATCCTTTTTCATGTAATGCCTATCTTCAAATCTTTAATCTAGCATAGATCGAATACTTTATGTTTTCGATCATATCCAAATTTTAATGACAAATTATAGCTTCGGGTGTTTATCAATTGGTTGGAAGAAGAGTTACTTGGGAAAAGCTGAATGACATGAGCCCACACTCACTCCAATCATGGATAGAGAATAGCAAAGATGACCAATTGGTTGAGGCTCTTTTGAAACGTTACTTCTCTTCACGGATTGCGGGATTTCTTTGGCATTCAAAGGTTAGTAAGATCTGGTTAATTTATGCATATAGCGTGTTAAACTTGTATTTTAAAAAATACTTTAATATAGAAAAATTTTAAAATTTTACTGTGTGCTATTTTTTCAACAATTGGTATCAAAGCCATGATTTTTATATAAATTTATAAGTTTGTGATCATGCTATATGAATGAATTATATGATCTTGATCTCTCCTATGCTTAAATTTAATTTTATAGAGAGTTGGCACTCTAGGTTTCTATATAATTTTATGTTGTCATTGGATTATATGGTGAATATTTATTAATTGATTTTGGTTGATTAAATTATTATTGATTTATTTATTTATACCGGTTATGGTTCTTTGGAGGTTAGAATGTGTATCTAGGTTTTTCACGTAATTAGATGGCGGTCTATCATCTCCATCTAGGAATTATTATTTAATTTTAAATTTGTAAGAATTTTGTAATTAAATAATCGTTCGGAGAAGACGGGTCTAGAAGATGGATGTAGAAGATGGATGATGGCATTCCCAAATATTTCCTAAGTCTCTAATTTTATGTTTTTGAATTGTTGAAAATATAATTGATAAATTGCACCAAAATTTTATTTTCTGGAAAGGGGTGATCTCTATTCAATCGGCATGCCAAACCCTCTAATTCGACAGGCCGATGTTCGCAGAATTGATAGGCCAAACTTTGGGTTTGACTAGCCATCAATGGGACAGAAATCTAATGGCTCTGACGGTAGACTGAACTTTCATGATCGGCAGGCCGACTTGAAAAGATTGGCAGGCCAATGGGTCATGACTGACAGGCCGATCGCACAAATCGATTTGCCGGTAGAGAGTTGAAAATTTCTTCCCAAAAAAGGTGTAGTTTTCGATGTAGTTTTAATTTTATTTTTAGACAATTCTCAGAAATGATAGCTCTCTGAAATGTTGTAGAGTCTCACTCTAGATTTTTCAATTGATCTAAATAATAAAGAGACTCATTCCCTTTTTATAGAGATTGGGCCTAAGAGTCAGTCCTTATCAGATGTGGCCTCAAAAATTCAAACCAGAATCAAATTAGAAGCAATATCTGATAAAATCTGCATGAAAATGCATAATCCTTTTATCGTCCAATCGACAAGCCAAACTGACAAATTGGCTTGTTGAATATCCTTAATCGGCAAGCCGAACTTAAAGATCAGCCTATTGAACCCCCTATAAAAGATCCCTATGAATCTTTATTTTTCACCCGAGATTCTTGGGATAGAGCCTCAGTTTTAGTTCAAATAACCCAATAGATTTATCGAGACAAAATTATTAATCTAAATCAATTAACTTTATATCCCGATCCAATACATCGTCACCTATGATAATGTTCTAATGTTTCTATTCATAGAGTCTACCTCCGATGGTCAAGACAAACCATCTCTCGTTAGGGATATAGACAACATAACAATCTTTGCATGAATAAACCGCCCAACTTTATTCTCTCAATTGTGGATCTTATGATTAGACCGCCACCTTAAGAATCATGTATTTTGCATAAACTATCCATCATATGCCTAATTTTTAAAGGTCTAGAATGACAGTCTCAGACTTTTGTTTGCTTAACATACATTCAACAAATATGAATGTAAAGAGGACAAGATTTGGTATATAAATAATAAATAAATTTTTTATTGATAAAAGTGTCTCCAAAAGCATATTACATTTTTACTCCTTAGGGCATACACATCTAACACATAGTTTGGGAAGTACTCCCATAAAAACACCTTAAGAAAGTTGGTGGAAAGATAAGTCTCAATGTAGTAATTGTTGGCATCAAGAAGCTTGTCTTTCATAAGTGCGTTCATCTGATCGTATAATTACCTAAGGAATAGACCTACCAATGGGAGCCTCTTTCCCTTTGCGATAGCAATGGCCATAGGGAAGTACCGCTTTAGGATCGTGTCACTTGGGAGACCAAGGAATAAGAACCTACTTAGGATAAGAGCAATCATGGCCTCCACATGATAGACACTATTAGTACCTAGGCTAGATTGAAACTCATCACCTTTATAATATAGCCATAGAAGTACTTGACCCAATAGGCAAGGCTAGAGCGGGAGCTGTCAATGCTTTCCTCCAGGTAGGAAGAGCCTCAGTCAAGGTGTCTATCTTGGAAGATTCCTCAGAACCCTCCACCGTTGAAGAATGAATTTCAAAGTTTGCATGGATGGGAAGTTGGAAAATCCTCACCACATCTACCAATGTTGAAACAAGCTCCTAAGGCCACGACAAAAGCATGGCTATCACGACTCCATTTTCTAAATGACTGAGCTCTCCAACCAGGTCTTCACAGCCTCGTCTTTTATCATGTATGTCACCTAATCGACCATCCCAACCTACGATGGTGTTGGACGGACATGAGAAGACGATGGGACTAGGCTTAAGGTCATCATAAGGATCAAGGATGGAGGCACTACGAAGTAGCAGTAAACACGAGTTCAGTTGGGCGCTTAGAGAGAACTAGGATCCAGAGGTGCAAGACATAGGCCGTTGTAAAAAAATGGTCATCTAGGGTGAAGATAGCATCCTTAGCCTTTGAAATTGAAGCCTACTCAAACATGGCGAGATGCACATATGGCAAGAAACACAGGTCAGTTATAACCCAAAAAAGAGACCGTGGCATAGGATTCCAAACTAGAAACTCAACAACAACAACAATTTGTCAAATATATATATATATATATCTAGGCCAAGAACCCAAAGTATGAGGGAAAAAGAAAGCAACAAAGCAACTTGATGGAAGTTAAAATGGGTAGTACATAAACAAAAAAGTCAGCAACACAATTCATAACTATGTAATTGAACTCTCACAGAATAGGTATGCCACACGAGGGTTGTCGCAATGGTGAGGCCCTAGACAACGCTGATAAAAGAGGATTATCTACCCATATTTTCAACCAACAGTCACCACCGACATCACTCGACGAGAGAGGGGAGGCAACTATAGCCATTCAAAGAGAAAATGCAGGCAATAGCAACTCATCATCATCAACATAACTCCAAAAAATTCAAAAAAGGTACAAGCAAGCCACCGTGCATGTTTAAAAAAAAAAAGGGGACGGGGCATCATCAACAACACCATTAGTTCATCATCTACATTACAGATTTGAACCCAAAGAGTAGGTACCAAAAGAATGCATGCTCACAACAATGGTGGATCATTATAAATGAACAAAATGCAAGGAAAAAATAGCTACTCAAAGGTGTCATCATCATCATAGATTCAAGCCTTAGGGGGGATGCCCCAAAAAGCAAGAAAAAAAATGAAAAACTTTGACAAAAGTGAAGAAACTAACATCATCAAGGCTACTCAACAATCAAAAGGACCACAAGGAGGATCAAGACATCAAACAAAAAGAGGGGCTGCAAAACGGAAAAAACTTAAACATGTTCTTAACGGCACCACTCTTGGCGAAGTTCTACCTCCTAAAAAAAAGGCTATTCCTGACAAAGCTTGAGCACCTAGGGCCATTCCTAAGGAAGATCATCCCAATGAGGACCGCTCCTGAGGAATAGTGGCTCTTGCGCTTGACATGGAACCTTGCTTGATGGAAAGCCTCGCCCGACGAGTGATCAAAAGCCATATATCATTCGATGTGATCAACATTTTGTAAGGAAACCATTTTATCGGTGTAACACCCCGAAGTTAATCAAATGTTATTAATGTGTAGAATGGTGAATTAGTGTGCCATAATGAATATTTTAAGCTTAATTTGATAATTATGTGAAATTTCTAAATTTATGATATTTTTGATTATTTTAGTGATTTTTAATTATTCTTGATTATTTTTAATTGTTATTTAAATTTTGAAACAAAACAATTTATCAAATGACCAACACGTCCCACTTTGGAAAACCACGTGCGGGACATGGTATTGAAAACTGCTTCTCTTCTCTTTATAAATTTCACTCTCTCTCTCACTCTTCCTTACTCTCTCACTCGCTCATCTCTCCTCTCTCTCTCTCTCTCTCTCTCTCGGATCATCACACTCTCTCTCATTCTCTCTCTAAAAATTTTGAACCAAAATTTGATTTCAAGCTTCGAGATTGTGGATTGAAGGCTAGGGAATGCGATTGAGCAACCACAAACTCGAATCAAAGCTTCGATTCAAAGTTAGTTTCAAATTTTCTAAACTTTTTTAATTTTTCAAATTTTCTTCCATTTTGAAATCTAAGCATTTCTATGCTTAGAAAACCTTCAATCTAGGTTAGGTGAACTTAGATTAACTTGAATATAAACTTTGTTTCATCAAAAACGGATTTGAATCAAGATTTTTCATTCTTTTCTAATTTTTCTAATTTTCAGGTTTTTCTAAAAATCTTGTTTAAAACTTGTTTTAATCCATTAAAAAGTAATCTACTATGTTTTTCTATCAATTATGATGATTACCATGCCTAAGAATTGAGAAAACAGGTTGACAATGAAGATTTGGGCTCGGGAAAGCCGAGACCCAAGCTTGGAAAATTCTAAAATTTTTTCAGATCGACAGGCTGAACTTCATGTTCGACAGGCCGGATTCATATGTTCGGCAGGCTGGATTCATCCGACCGGTAGGCCAAACCTGGAAAACTTTGGCCGACCAAACTTGGACCTCTGGCAGGCTGAACTGTGCAGTTCGGCCGACCAAACCAGGGCGACCGGCAGGCCGACCAGGCATGGCGCAATTTTTGTGATTTTCACCCATTTTCACTGTTTTGAACCTTAATTGAAATTCTGACATTATAAAATGATTTCATAAACCTAAGTGGCACACTAGGACACCATGAAATGATTTAATAATCTAGGATATCTCGGGTTAGATACTAATAGACCTAGTTTTCATTTAAGGTTGTGCATGGATCCGCGAAGTTAACGTATAGCGGACTGAGATTTCGGTGTGGGACACTAGCATGAGTATTGAGGTAGGACTTCTACCCCTTCTTTGGTAGCCAAATTTAAATGTTTTGGCCTCAAAAGAAATTTTTAACAAAAAGGTTTTGAAATGATTGGTTGAAAATATATTTTTATTGGCTGATTTCATAAATGGTAAAATTAAGGTGATTTTTTATAATAAACCTCATAATGAATATAAATGATTATATTTGGTAAAAAGAGATTTTAATAATTATAGAAAGATATATATAATATTATGTTTAAGGGCATGATGCCATATCAAAGATCGGGTCGTGTAGTGCGCGACCTTGGGGGCAGGTCCTGAAACTCAGCTGGGCCACTACGGTGGTGAATTACATATGGTTTGCCTAGGAAAAGAAAATGGTATTCTTTCTGGTCGACCTATTTAAATTGTTTTGGTAAGATAAAGTTTTTATTAAATTTTCATCTACTTATTTAATTACTTGTTCTAATTCATTTTCTATGTCTTCCTTCGATTTATGAAATTTCTTTAAAAGTTAAATATTTTCAAAATATAGTCCTATTGAGCCTTTCGCTCATGTTTTACTTGTTTTAAAATCTTACCCTATAGGTGGATATGAGCTTAGGATCGGAGAAGGGTCCGCCGACCAGACTTGCAACCAATAGAAGATTTTGGGTAGGTTGTATTACAAAAATTCAAGGCACGTAAGAACTTAACTTTTCTTTTATTCTAGACTATGGTTGTATTGTAATATTATCAGTACTGTGTGTGTGTACAATATGTGGACTAGTGGGACCCATACTCACTTCACCCCATATCAAATTGTTTTATTTGTTCTTTTTATTTTTATTTGTTTGAATATTATAACTATTTACTTTAAATGAACGATTTTTTTTTAAAATTATCACATTTTTATTTATAAATTGACTCTAAAACCTAAATTTTTATCTAAATTCCCGCTTAATTAATTTAATTAATCTACCACGTCATCTCCCGTACTCCGAGGCGTGACAGAATGGTATCAGAGTTCAAGGTTATGAACCTTGGGAATTGTGCACACATAGGTACGACAATGAAATACCATTGACAGCCCAAATTTTATTTTCAGAAGTGAGAGAATGGCACCTAGACGTCGTTCGACAGCCGATGTCGAGTTTGGAAATGATGAGGGCATGATGAGGGCTATGTTTGCTACATTTTGGCAAATGGCAGCAAGGGCAAGACCTGAAGATTCTGAGGCTGGTCGTCACATTCGTACTTTAAGGAATTTTGACGTGCATCTGTACTGACTTTTGACGAAACTAGGGACCCACAGGTGGTGGAGTATTTGCTAGATTCGATCGTGAAGCATCTGGATACTCTCGGCATGCCAGTAGAGTATTGTGTGAAATTTACAGCGTATAAGTTCGAGGGTGGTGCTAACACCTGGTGGAAGCAGGCAAAGCGCCTAGAGAATAATGATAATATCAGTTGGGATAGGGTTGAGGCTGTTCTATGATCGGTATTTTCCGCAGGGATACAGGGATCAAAAGGTGGCAGAATTCTATAGGTTGCAGCAGGGTGATATGTCAGTTCGGGAATATGAAGCAAAGTTCAATGAATTGTCTAGGTTTGCTCTATCTGCAGTGGCATCGGAGCGTGAGAAGTGCATCAAATTTCAAGAAGGACTCAAAGTCCCTATTCAATGATAGATAGTTGCCCTACGACTCAGGAACTTTGGAGAGCTTGTGTCATCAACGATATCAGTGGAGAATGATTATACACAGTATTGTGAGAATCGAGCCAAGAAGTCAGGAGGACCATAGAGGAGCGACATGAGGAGCGTTAGCAGTCAACCAACTCCAAGAAAGGACAAGCAGGGCAGCATGAACAGCAGCAGCAACAGTTCATCTAGCAGCGGGCACAGCAACCCCTACAGCTTCCATTGTCACTATTGCCAGCAACCATGACACATCAAGAGAAATTGTCCGATCAGGAGTGCTCGTCTAGGATTTCAGACCAAAGAAGGAGCTAGTCGTCAGCCTCAACTTTGAACTCTACCTCAGCCGCAGTAGCATCCTCAGCCTCCATTCTATCAGTTCTCTCCTCAGCAAATGTCATATCTAGTGCAAGGACACCAACTGTAAAAATTTCAGCATAACGTCCCTTAGTACCGAGCACCGAGTATAGCCAGTGTGTAGTCGCCATCATCGTAGTAGTATCGGCCAACTATCCCAGGATCCAATAATGTTAATAGAGGAAAAGGGAAAGTTTCAGTACAGGTTCACATGATGACATCAGGGAGTTCAGATGCCCAGACAAGTAACGCAGTTGTCGATGGTACGATTATGGTTTCTCACTCTTTAGCACACATGTTATTTGATACTAGTGCCACTCATTCTCTCATTTCAAGCTCATTTGTTCATGCCTTGAGATTAGAAATAGAAGAGTTTGGTGAACCCTTAGTTATAGCTTCACCCTTGGGGCAGGTGTGTGTGAATAATGTCTATAAAGCTTGTAAAATAAAGATCAGGGATGAGATTTTGAAAAGTGATTTGATTGTAATCCCCATGAGAACCTATGATGTAATCCTAGGGGTGGACTGGTTGTCCAGATACAGTGCAGTGGTGGACTGTCAACTTACGAAAGTAACCCTAGTTTCTAATAGGGGGACGGTAATCAGCTACCAGGGTAGTGATGATCGGTTAATGAGTGAGCGTCGTGTTAGGGCATGTCTCGGAGGGCTGAAGAATGCAGTTTGTTACACTATCTTCATGGATTTGAAAGGAGAGCCCAGTGTTTCGAGAAGACTTGCAGTGATTCCAGTGGTAGATGAGTTTGAGGATGTCTTCCCCAAGGAGCTACCAAGATTACCACCACATATTGAATTATTTCTAGGAACAGCACTGATTTCTATAGCACCTTACTAGATGGCGGCGACAGAAATGAAGGAACTCAGGAAGCAGCTTTAGGAACTTGCTGATAAGGGATACATTCAGAATAGCACATCACCGTGGGGAGCACCGGTTTTGTTTGCAAAGAAACATGATGGAACTCTCAGGCTGTGTATAGATTATTAGCAGTTGAATCGAGTCACAGTGAAGAATAAGTATCCTTTGCCCAGGATCGATGAGTTGTTTGATCAGTTGGGAGGCTCACGGTACTTCTGAAAGATAGACTTGAGGTCAAGATATCATCAACTTAGGATTAAAGAAGAGGACATTTCTAAGACAGCTTTTAGGACTCGATATGGACATTTTGAATTTCTAGTGATATCGTTTGGATTGACGAACGCTCCGGCAGCTTTCATGGATTTGATGAGTAGGATATTCAGGCCCTACTTGGATCAGTTCGTGATTGTGTTCATCGATGACATCCAGGTTTATTCTAAGACTTGGGAGGAGCATGAGCAGCATCTCAGGATCGTGCTTCAGACTCGCGAGAACACCAGTTGTATGCCAAGAAGGAAAAGTGTGAATTTTGGTTAACAGAGGTCAAATTTCTAGGTCATGTTATCTCCGAGCATGGTATTTTGGTGGATCTATCAAAGATAGAAGCCATAGTGGATTGGGAACGACCGAGGAATGTGGTAGAAATTCGCAGCTTCTTGGGACTTGCAGGATACTACAGGAAATTTGTGAAGGACTTTTCGAAGGTAGCAGCACCAGTGACGAGGTTGATTAGGAAGAATGTCAGGTTCAAGTGGAACAAAGAATGTGAGTTTGCTTTTCAAGAGTTGAAGAATCAGTTGACCTCAGCACCAGTGTTGATTATTCCCAGTAGCGATGAGCCATACGAGGTTTATACAGATGCTTCAGGATGTGGACTTGGGTGTGTGTTGATGCAACGTGGATGCATAGTAGCATATGGATCGAGACAGTTACGACCTCACGAGCAAAATTACCCTACTCACGATTTGGAGCTCATAGCGGTGATTCATGCATTGAAGATCTGGAGATGTTATTTGTTCAGGGCAACATTCCAGGTTTTCTCCGACCACAAAAGCTTAAAGTATTTGTTTACTCAGTGGGATTTGAATTTAAGGCAGCGGAGATGGATAGAATACATGGAGGATTACAATTTCGTGTTGCAGTATCATCTTGGGAAAGCTAACGTCGTCGCAGATGTGCTCAGCCAAAAATCTTCAAGAATTCTCGCTTGTTTGGCTTTTGAAGATTGGAAAAGGGATACGATAGTAAGTGAGTTCGGGCTACAGTATCATGAAGACTACGATCGCATTTCGGTGTATCACATGGAGACAACCCCAACTCTTATTCAGATGGTGAAGCAAAATCAATGGCAAGACTAGCATCTTCAAGGAATCTGGGCACGAATTTAGAATGGAGAGTAGTTCGAAGAGTAGAGGATACATGCGTATGTATCATTGTACTTCAGGGAGCGTCTTGCAATTCTAGCAATTACAGAAGTGACAAAGGCCGTCATGGACGAAGCTCATAAGTCTCAGTTTGCCATTCATCCAGGGAGTACGAAGATGTATCGTGACTTAAAGAGGCACTATTGGTGGAGAGGTATGAAGAAAGATATTCGAGAATACGTGGTCAAGTGTATGATTTGTCTTCAGGTGAAAGCCGAGCATCAGAAGCCAGCAGGTCAGTTTTAGCCACTTTTTATTCCAGGGTGGAAATGGGAACACGTGACGATGGATTTTCTTACCGGATTGCCGAAGACAGAGCAGCGGCACGATGTGATTTGGGTCGTGGTCGATAGATTGACGAAGTCAGCTCATTTCGTTCCATTCAGATCGACATGTTCGAGGAGGATTCTTAGGGAATTGTATCTACAGAACATAGTGCGATTGCATGGAGTTCCTTTATCCATCACCTCAGATAGGGATACCAGGTTTAATGCCAAGTACTGGAGGAGCTTTCAGGAGGCTATGGGCATAGATTTGAACTTTAGCATAGTGTTTCATCCTCAGACCGATGGGCAATCTGAGTGAGTTATCTAGATCCTCGAAGACATATTGCATGCTTGCGCATTAGACTTCGACAGAAACTAGAAGAAATACTTGCATTTGGTGGAGTTCGCATACAACAACAGCTATCAATCGAGTATTGATATGGCATCGTTTGAAGCATTGTATGGACGACCGTGCTGATCCCCAGTGTGTTGGGCCGAACTGAAAGATAGAGTTATTCTTGGACCGGATGAGGTTCGTGATAGCAACGAGAAGATCGTCGTGATTCAGGATCGACTAATAGCAGCTCAGAGTCGGTAGAAGAGCTATACGGATAGAAGACGTCGACCTTTGGAATTCGAGGTTGGAGACTTTGTTCTTTTAAAGGTATTACCGCGCAAAGGCATTTTGCAATTTGGAGTGAAAGGAAAACTCGCACCAAGATATGTTGTACTGTTCGAGATTACTCAACGTGTTTGTGTGGTTGCTTATCGACTCAACCTTCCCCCAAAACTTTCGCATGTCCACGACGTATTTCATGTGTCAATGCTTCATAAGTGTCCACCTGAGCAGGATAAGATTATTTCATTCTAGGACATACAAATTCAAGAAAACACGATGTATAAAGAAGTGCCGATCCAAATTATCGATCGTAAAGTGATTAGTTTGCGTCGTCGTGAGATCTCGTTAGTTAAGGTCGTGTGACAACATCACGGGGTTGATGCAGCCACATGGGAATTAGAGTCGAGTATGCGGTAGTTGTATCCGCATTTGTTTTGTTTTTGAATCGATTTGTAAATTTCAAGGATGAAATTTCTTTTAGAGGTGGAGAGTTGTAACACCACGAAGTTAATTAAATGTTATTAATGTGTAGAATGATGAATTAGTGTGCCATAATGAATATTTTAAGCTTAATTTGATCATTATGTAAATTTTCTAAATTATGATATTTTTTATTATTTTAGTGATTTTTAATTATTCTTGATTATTTTTAATTGTTATTTAAATTTTAAAACAAAACAATTTATCAAATGACCAACACGTCCCACTTTGGAAAACCACGTGCGGGACGTGGTATTGAAAACTGCTTCCCTTCTCTTTAGAAATTTCACTCTCTTTCTCACTCTTCCTCACTCTCTCACTCGCTCATCTTTCCTCTCTCTCTCTCTCTCTCTCTCTCTCTCTCGGATCATCTCACTCTCTCTCACTCTCTCAAAAAATTTTGAACCAAAATTTGATTTTAAGCTCAGGATTGTGGATTGACTGCTCGGGAACACAATTGAGCAACTACAAACTCGAATCAAAGCTTCGATTCAAGGTTAGTTTCAAATTTTCTAAACTTTTTCAATTTTTCAAATTTTCTTCCATTTTGAAATCTAAGCATTTTTAAGCTTAAAAAACCTTCAAGCTAGGTTACGTGAACTTAGATTAACATGAATTTAAACTTTGTTTCATCAAAAACGGATTTGAATCAAGATTTTTCATTTTTCTCTAATTTTTCTAATTTTTGGGTTTTTTCAAAAATCTTATTTAAAACTTGTTTTAATCCATTAAAAAGTAATCTATTATATTTTTCTATCAATTATGATGATTACCCATGCCTGAGAATTGAGAAAACAGGTTGAAATTGAAGATTTGGGCTCAGGGAAGCCGAGACCCGTGCTTGGAAAATTTTGAAATTTTTTTAGAATGGCAGGCCGAACTTCATGTTCGGCAGGCCAGATTCATCCGATCGGCAGGCCAAACCTAGGAAACTTTGGTCGACCAGACTTGGACCTTCGGTAGGCCAAACTGTGCAGTTTGGCCGGCCGAACCAGGGCGACCGGCAGGCTGATCGAGCATGGTGCAATTTTTGTGATTTTCACCTGTTTTCATTGTTTTGAACCTTGATTGAAATTCTGACTTTATAAAATGATTTCATAAACCTAAATGGCACACTAGGACACCATGAAATGATTTAATAATCTGGGATATCTCGGGTTAGATACTAATAGACCTAGTTTTCATTTAAGGTTGTGCGTGGATCTGTGGAGCTAACGTATAGTGGACCGAGATTTTGGTGTGGGACAATGGCACAAGTATTAAGGTCGAACTTCTGCCCCTTCTTTGGTGGCCAGATTTAAATGTTTTGGCCTCAAAAGAAATTTTTAATAAAAAGGTTTTCAAATGATTGGTTGAATATATATTTTTATTGGCTGATTTCATAAATAGTAGAATTGAGGTGACTTTTCATAATAAACCTCGTAATGAATATAAATGATTATATTTAGTAAAAAGAGATTTTAATAATCATAGAAAGATATATATAATATTATGTTTAAGGGCATGATGCTATATCAAAGATCGGGTCGTGTAGTGCACGACCTTGAGGGCAAGTCCTAAAACCCAGCTAGGCCACTACAGTGGTGAATTACATATGGTTTGCCCAGGAAAAGAAAATGATATTCTTTCTGGTCGACCTATTTAAATTGTTTTGGTAAGATAAAGTTTTTATTAAATTTCCATCTACTTATTTAATTACTTGTTCTAATTCGTTTTCTATGTCTTCATTCGATTTATGAAATTTCTTTAAAAGTTAAATATTTTCAAAATATAGTCCTACTGAGCCTTTCGCTCACGTTTTACTTATTTTAAAATCTTACCCTATAGGTGGATTTCAGCTTAGGATCAGAGAAGGGTCCGTCGATCAGACTTGCGACCAATAGAAGATTTTGGGTAGGTTGTATTACAAAAATTCAAGGCATATCAGAACTTAACTTTTCTTTTATTCTGGACTGTGGTTGTATTGTAATATTGTCAGTATTGTGTGTGTGCACAATATGTGGGCTAGTGGGACCCATACTCACTTCACCCCATATCAAATTGTTTTATTTGTTCTTTTTATTTTTATTTGTTTGAATATTATAACTATTTGCTTTAAATGAATTTTTTTTTTAAATTATCACATTTTTATTTATAAATTAACTCTAAAACCTAAATTTTTATCTAAATTCCCGCCTAATTAATTTAATTAATCTACCACGTCACCTCCCGTACTCCAGGGCGTGACAATCAGTAAGGTATTTCACTAACATTTGTGATTGTAGATGATATTACACAATGACGCCGACTGAGACCATTCCATTGGTTTAGAAGTTGATTGTTTAGACAGTCTCACTGTGCTACCTTGCTTGCACAATCAAGGGGACTAATGTTAATGCCTGTTTTTTTTGCAATGCACAAGCCCAAACCATGTCTCATGATATGGCTTGAGGTAAGGTACATGGGCCCTAACCATGTTCAACGCTCCTCTAAGTGGGTCGTGATTTGGTAGGCCAACGAACATGAATAGGCCCATTATTTAGTCCGATTAGACATTTGACCCGTTTAGGAGGTTTTAAGTCTAATTGGAATTAGAGTAAAATAGGGATGGAGAAATTCAGAGTGAAACATAGCCAAAAAGCCCATCCTAAAAACCTAGGCCCAATACTTGAGAAAGCCCATTTTTGGCCCACTTGACACATCAACCTTTATGGCCCACCTAATATGCTAGTTCTCTTACCAGATTAACCCTAGCAATCTACTTGAGGAAACTCAACCATAGAGTCATGTGAACCCTATCAGAGGAGACAAATTATTCTTAATTAGGACTATTCAAGAGGAGACCCAAACCCAAGGTGTAATTCTTGCCCGAAATAGCAAGACAAAGCCCCCTCCTTTTGGACATCCCTGTGGCAGGCCACTAGAAGATGCACTCCTAGGTCAGCTAACAATTTAGCGTCTTGACAACACAATCTCATGCTGGAACCCAAAATTCAAACCCAGAGGGAAAATCTCTTGCAACAGGAAGTTGCTACTTATGGTTGCTCCCACAAATCTAGACCTAGAACTCTCCCCAACTAGACACCCGAAGTGGAAGACTTCCAACCAAACAAAACATTTTTTCTCTATAGATATTCCCCTTCACCACCCTTAGAAGAGGCTAATACTACCCATTCCATTCAAACCATGAAAACCTTGCTAAGTTAAGCTCCATAACCACCCTTTCTCTCTTCACCACCATCCCCTCTTTCATCATGGAACACCATAGCCACCATTTGCATAAGTTTCTAACCACCAAGTGACCACCTTAAACCACTGCCAAACCACTTCAAAGCATCTATAAACCTCATCTCTGACTTTAAACCAGCTAGGACCCAAGCCACATCTTTGCTTACCAGAAAACTCAAAGTTCCATTATTTCGTACAAGCTCTAAGAACGCCGAAGACCTAATGCTATATTGTGTTTGTGTAATGCCCCCTTATAAACGTCACAGATGTCATTACATTCATCCTTGTTTTCATTACTTTTAAGATAAACCATTTAAATAAGGTAAAGTTTATTAAACTTATCCTAGAATTCATGCATACATTTTTTTAAACTAAATATCAATATTTCAAAACCTTTTATATTTATTTAAATAGTTTATTGATACCAATTTAAAGAAGCCATAATACAAATAAAATTTAAAATCATCATTTAATTCTACTCATAGTTTAGTAGGCCAAACTTCAAACACCGACAGGTCAAACATGACAGGTAGTCTGAACTTCAACCACCGACAGGCCATTCGAGACTCTGCAAAAACAAGGTTTTAATTCACTAAGATCGGTAGGCTGATACAAGGTAATTGGCAGGTCGATACTAACATATACTGATCAATAGGCCGATCTATTGCAAAAACAATAGAAAATTAAAACAAGTCCCAATTCAACATAGTGCGAAAAATTTTAACATACAATAAATAAAATAATTGTTTAGAGACTTTAAAACTCTTGCTTGGCTTTCTTCTATTTTCAATCCATCCTTTCAAGCTCACACGCCTGTCCTTGCTCTCTAACTATTCCATAATCCTCTTACCTCTATCTGCAATATGATTATAAACTAAGTAAGCAAAAGCTTAATAAGTACACTTCCCTATCTCATAACATAAAACATTTTATGAACATTTTATATGCAACTTCTTATTCATAACCATCATTAACATAATAGTGCACTTGGTCCAGTTTCATATAGAACATATCTTTTGTTACATTATCTATATTAAAACTTCATTCATTTTATCTTTAAGGGCTCAAGTGTTGCACCATTATCATCATCGTAGGCACGCTGTCTGAGAGGAAAGAGGTAGCTAATCCTAAACCAAACATGACAAGTCTAATTTTGGACATCATAAACATTAACATAAACATAGGGTGTGTAACACTTATTTAGTGATACATACACATACACACACACACACACATATATTTATACCTTTAACTTTGAAATATTTCATCATCAAAACATGCATAAACCATCTTGTAACATCAAAAGCTTCATGAAATAACATCACATAAAATACTTAAAATCATCATGAAGCATATTCTTATAAAACTTTCATAAACTTTCATCATATTGCAGGTGAGAATGTACTTACTTGATTAGCTTACTAAACCTTAATTTCAGATGACGTTGCCATGGTCTTAATGTGCTCACTTCTTGAAAAGTTCATGTCATACATTCATATACAAAAATAAAATTATCAGTTATCTATATTCATGAAATCATGCAATATCATAAACATTATTCACGCCTACATTTCAAGAGATACAAGAACACAAATACATTTAACTAACTTATAAATATTTATGCAAAAATTGTAATACTAATACCTGCCCGACCCTTATGTATACATAATTCAATAACTCACAATTTACATACAATAATGGCATGAACCTTTGTCAAAGACCAAGTTAACACATAAATATATTACCCTAATTTTTCATTAGCCATAAAATTTCCATTAGGCAATTAAAACAAGTCATACGTATCACAACATGAAATCTGCCAGCATAAACAAAACAATGAGCAGCCCTAACTAACATTCCTAAAATAAATTATCTATATTATAAAATAATTTCATAAAAATTCTACATATAATAGACACCTAAAACTAAAACATATCCAAAAATTAGCTTCAAATAAATTTAAAACAATACAAAACATGCATTAGAATGCAAAGGCCAAATAAACACTAAACACATAAGGCAGTAAGCAACATATGTTCATAATTATAGAATAATTAAAATAAAATCACTATGACACTAAAATTTTTATGAAAACCTATAAACATGTAAACACAGTACCACAAAAAGTTTCATTGACAAATGCATTCATTTATCTATACAAAAAGGTCATACAATCAAGAAATTCAAAATTTACTAATTCACAGCCATAAAACCTAACCTTAAAGAAGTCTCAATAGCACATAAAATATTCATTAAATCATCATGAAACTTTCTAGTCCAACATTTAACATAGATATGAACTTATCTGCAAAATTTTATGAAAAACAACAGTCATTTGCCTTATGAACAAAAACTACGTTTTGTGAAGCATTATCGATCAACACAAATAAACCATGAGTGATAGAGAATAAAGATTCAATATCTTAGCATAGAAAAATCCAAATGGGGTGAAATTTTGAGGAACATCATATAACACATACATAAATATCATATTAAAATTTCAGAGCAAACAGAAATTCGTAGACAAAGTTATGGGGGTCGGATTAAAGGGAGGATACAATTTTAGAAATAACCTAGAATAAGTTTCTTACCTCAAACCATTCTTCTCAACTTTCCTTTGAATTCGCCCAATGAAAACCCAATATTTCATCCAATTATTTGTAGGAAAATAATGGAGAGAAGAAGGAGAAGAAAACATGGAGAAGAAAAGAGAGAGTCTGAGAGAAATTTCAGAGAAAGAAGAAGAGAGTGATAGAGAAAGAAAAGAATACTCATGAAAAAATTCAGAAGTGCCATGGTGGGAAGGGTTAATTTCTTTTTCCTGAATGGCAACAAATTTTCCTTAAAATAAGATTACAAATTCGTGGGAGAATGAGGAAATTAGGGGAAAGATGTCAATGATTTGCTCTACTTACTAAATTTCTCCTTCTCAAAATGGGAAACTCTATCAATTATCCAATCATCATAAGAAGTCAAATATTCCATCCTATGAAATCAGGAAATAGATTGAAAATATGCCAATTACTTAGAGTATTTTATCCAATCATAATAATTATCATTGTCACAAATTTTGGAAGATTTCTGCTGATTGCTCATCAACAGTCTTTGGCCTACCGATTACTCAGGATCGGCTTGTCGAAGTTATGAGATCGGCCTACCGATGAAATCCATCGCCCTGCCATTTCAAGAGAGTCAATTCGGCCTATCGAACTAGAAGGATCGGCTTGCCGAACTACCACATACATTAAGACATATCAAAACATTAAATGCCTACCATATATACATCATAAATGACATAAACACCTTTGAGCACACCAATTCCATGTGACCGTCACAAGTCATCATGCTCAAAATAAATGATTAGTAACATAATATCACAGGGAAAATACTTAATGTCGTTAAATGTCTAACATAAATCATTATATGATAAATGGCGGGTGTTATAGTTTGAACCTAAAAGTATCATTAAATCTCAATAAAATCATGCCTTTTCATGATCCAAATGAGGTCCATGAACAAGGAAGACTAAAATCACTGTTAAAGTCTCAAAATCTTTTCTCTCTCTAAATTTTCTCTCTTTAAGTGTTAATTACTGATGCATCAGAGAATCTCTCTCTTAGGAAGCCATTCCACTCATCAAAGCATCTCTTAGAAAGCTATTCCACCTATTAGACCTTTCTTTCAAGAAGCCTTTCCACTTGTGAGACCACCAAGCTCTATTATCTCACTCAAGCATTACATCAAGTCCCCATGGACACACCCTCATTTCTAAGGACATAGGAAAATCCTCTATAATTGCTTATGTTCCTCTCCCACACTACTCGCATACTCAGGGATCTCCTTCGGCAAGTCTTGGTCTTCAACAGAACCTAGAATCACAACGAGTCTCTCCTTCAGACTTGATCGTCCTTGGGTTTACCTAGGATTAGCCATAAGCTAGCTAGGACTACCATAAAGTGAGCCTAAATAGCAAATTTTGGCCTTTTTTAATGCCAAAATGACTGCCTTAAACTTACCAGCTTCTACCCTCATTTCCTAATAGGACACTTGAGCCCATAAAAGGATGCACTCAAGTCCACACCCTCAATGTGTTAAGGCCCATGATGAAAGACCCAACAGTTATCATCAAAACTAACTTAATCTATCAACGAAACCTTAGGACCAATAAGAGTGAGGCTAATATATTATTTGGTGGAGGGAATTGATCAATGGAATGGATTGAGCAAGGGGTTCACAATCCCCTGGGCTCCATCAAAATTCAAACCTATATATTTGGACAGAAAAGATGGAGGTTGGTTGTTATGTGTATAAAATTACAACTTTGTCCTACATAGTGTTACTTCTCTCCATTTTTTTTTTCAATTTAATTCTTTTTTCTGCTTCATGTTCCACCGTCCTTGAGTGGCATTCATAATCTGAAATCAAACGTGGGTTGGGTCTGTTGGGAAAATGTTGGAAGCATATTTCAAATCAAATAAATAAAGCCATAATATGTAATTTTAGGGAAAAAAATACACTCAAGATGTAATTTAATAGAATGCTAATTATTAGGAATATAATATTTGCCCCTTTTTTTAAGAAGATAAAACTTTTTAAGTGTATTGTTACTTATTTAATGATATAATATACACATATATATAAAATACAAATATCTCATGTTGATCAAAATTTAATAAATGGTCATTATGGTATTTTTGCAACTAAAAGTACATCATTTCTTCTTTTTTTATTTATAACAAACAAAAAGAATAGATAATCATCCTATCATAGCAAACAACTTCAAAAAAAACATTCAATATTTTCCTTCCTTCACGCTCCTCACCTCTCCCTTCCTCCAATCTTATCCATCATTCTTTTCTTCCATTCTTCCTTCCACATATACCTTTAATTTGTTTGTAAAGTTATGTTGGAATTAAAATAGGAAACGCAGTGGAAGCAACAGATCGTTGATAAACAAAAATTTTCTAAAAACTTTGTTTATCGGGAATAGATATATAATTTTAATTAATAATAGAAAGCTTTAGGAATTTTACAAACCTTTTGTAGGCTATCAGGGTAACCTAGCTTTCCTCTTTGACACCACGATCTTCCAATCCAGGCTTCCACACCAATGAAAAGATAAGTGGGCGTCAAACTGCAAGAATGAATTTTTCTCATACTTTTCTAAATCTGCTATGTACTCAACACATGAGATAGCAGACCCTTTTTTCAGAGAAGAACTCTCAGTTTTTCTCTCTGAGTATTTTGCAAAAGTTACGTGAATGAAAAAGTCTTAAGATAACTGTTATTTCTCCCTTTTTATAACTGAACAAATAGTTATTTTTCAATTGACTTTCAATTTTAAATAACCACTATATCACATATATAGAGAAAGTATATATTTTACTTGATTGTAACCTTTTTACTTTCCCCTTCTTCTTTTTTTTTTCTTTTCTTTCCCGAATCACTGTGATTTGTATCTCACACACACACACATACATATATATATGTATAAGTCACAAAGTAATCGTGAAACGTAAAAGGTTCGTTTGCTTTTCTTTCCTTTTTTTTTTTTTTAAATAAACGAATCAGTTGATTCGTTTAACATATATATATAAGGAAACTGTAAAGAATGTTTCCTTTTTTTTTCTTATTTTTTTCAACAAATCATTGATTCGTTATATATATATAATATATATAATATAATATATATAAAAAGGTAAAAACGTTTATCTAAACGAATTAAAAAAAATAATATATATATTAATATATTATAAAATCTTATCTATATATATATGATTTGGTTCAAAACTATATATATATATATATCTCACTCTAAATTCAAAAATAAATCACATTTATTTAACAATAGATTTTAATTAACTAATGCTCAGTTAAATGTGACAACATTTATCACATTATATTATGTGTCATAGAGAACATTTTTCTGCATCACATTAATAACTTAAGTGTGAAATAATTAATTCATAATTCAATAATTCCAAACTAAATATGTATAATTCATTCTATACATAAATCCAATATAGTGTTGCAGAGGTGGTATTGGGGACCTATGGACCTATAACCCAAGCTTCAATAAATTTGACAATTAATTAAACTCTTTGATTAATGTGCCAAATTTATTAGTTTCAGTGTTACTCCACTAAATACCTAAAACTAAACTCTTGAGGTTATAGTAAAATTACTCAAAGAAAATAAGCGAATAGTCCATTGATATAATCATTACATATAAGTCAATCCTCCATAAATAGTTCATAATAAAAGCTAGGTTCAATTTTCGTTTACCTCTCTTATTATATGTTTAACCTTGAGTTCTAATAATTCTCTAATGAATAGTTAATTCATAATCTTGTTATGAATGAGCGCTCTACTGTTCAAACCTTGAATTATCACTAAAGAGAACTATTTTTCTAACTTCCATAAGGAAGGAATGAATTTCATATCTGTATAATATTATTCCCAGCTATTTATTATATTATGTTTCCAAGATGTTAAGTTATGAGCTGTACTTACACAAATCTTACCATGCAAGTCAAAAAACATAATGTCATAAATAGGAGTCTAATAAATACTCAAGATTAAGACTGTCAAATATATGATCATCATAGTGATAAATTTGAATACTCTCTATTTGTAACGGATGATTATTAGATATTCATAATTTATCTGGTTCAGTCCTATATAATCTCATTACATAAAGTACCTCCAATCCAATGTCTCTACATTAATAGTCCAGATAATGACTGTTTCATTCTAAATGAGATTGGACCGTACTTGTATGTTTAATTAAAGATCCCAAACTTTAATTAATTATTACGGACTATTTAGATTATTATCTATAAAATTTATCCCTAAGCATATAACACTTATATGCTAAATTTATAGTCACATAAATAATCATGGAATTTTCTTGATGTTTATAAATGTATTCATAACACATATAATCAACCAAAATAATAATAAATGTCACTTTCTTTATTTATTAACAATATGTACAATGTCACAACTTTTATTGCACCAAACCCAACAATCTCCCACTTGCCCTAAAGTAGGTGAGACATGTCTCTAAGACCTAAGCCTTCCAAGTGTGCCTCAAAGCTCTTTGTAGGTAATGTCTTGGTGAAAGGGTTGGCAAGGTTGTTTTCTGACGCTATCTTCACAACTTCCACATCGCCTCGATGTACTATTTCTCTGAACAAATGATATTTTCTTTCTATATGCTTTCCTCTTTTGTGGCTTATAGGTTCTCTTGAATTTGCCACTACACCACTATTATCACAATACAGTGTGAGTGGTTTATCCATGCCTGGAACTATTTCCAGATCATTTAAGAACTTACGGAGCTAAACAACTTCTTTAGCTGCTTCACAAGCAGCTACATATTCAGCTCCCATAGTTGAATCAACAATACAAGATTGTTTGATGCTTCTCCAAACTATGGCTCCACCAACAAAAGTAAACACTGATCCAGATGTAGATTTAGATGTGTCTTTGTCTGATTAAAAATCAAAATCAGTGTATCCAATTGGAATCAAATTCTCACTGGAATATACTAGCATATAGTTTCTCATTCTCCTGAGATACTTGAGAATATGTTTAACCGCTACCCAATGATCTAATCCTTGGTTGGATTGATACCAACTGACTATACCCACCGCATAACAAATGTTAGGTCTTGTACACAACATGGCATACATTAGACTTCCCACTGCAGATGCATAGGGTACCCATCTCATGTTTTCTTCCTCTTGAGGTGTCTTAGGACACTACTCTTTTGAAAGATAAACTCCATGACGTGTAGGTAAATACCTTTCTTGGAGTTTTGCATCAAAAATCTGATAAGCACCTTATCGATATACGATGCTTGAGACAGCGCCAACAGTTTGTTCTTACGATCTCTTATGAGTTGGATTCCAAGAACATAACTTGCCTCTCCTAAATCTTTCATTTGGAATTGGTTGGCGAGCCATTTCTTTACATTAGATAATACACCTGCATCATTCCCAATGAGTAGGCTATCATCTACATAAAGAACTAAGAAGACTACCTTCTTATCTTTGATGTACTTGTATACATAAGTTTCATCAACACTTTGATAGAAACCATAAGATTTGATCGCTTCATCAAATCTCAAGTTCCAAGATCTTGAAGCTTGCTTGAGTCTATAGACGGACCTCTACAACTTACAAACTTTTTGCTCTTGACCTTTGACTACAAACCCTTCTGGTTGCACCATATAGATGCTTTCCTCAAGATAGCCATTCAAAAAGGCAGTCTTGACATCCATTTGCCACATCTCATAATCAAGACAAGCAGCAATGGATAAAAGAATCCAAATGGATTTAAGCATAGCTACAGGCGAGAAAGTTTCTTCATAGTCAACTCCCTCTTTTTGGGTATAACCCTTTGCCACAAGCCTAGCTTTGAAAGTCTCAACTTTCCCATCCACTCCTCTTTTCTTCTTGTAAATCCATTTGCACCCTATAGGTTTTATCCCTTCAGGTAGGCCTATAAGTTCCCAGACTGAATTGGAGTACATTGACTCCATTTCAAGGTTCATAGCTTCCAGCCATTTTTCCTTCTCAGAATCTTCCATTGCATCACGATATGTCAATGGATCATCCTCACCATTATCAGAGATAGCAACATGTGCTTCTCCAATTTTTCTATAGCGAGCAGGTGGTCTCACAACCACCCTCCCACTACGTCTAGGTGGTATGACATTCTGATCTGGAGATGTGGTCTCCTCATTTTGTCCTTCGACAACGGTTGTCGGTTGCAGTCTGATCTGATCAGAAAGTAACTCTTCAAGTACAACTTTGCTATGAGGTTTATAGTTTGTCATATAATCACTCTCTAGTAAAGTGGCATTTGTCGATACAAATACCTTCTTTTCTCGTAGACTATAAAACAAGCCTCCCCTCATTCCCTTTGGGTATCCCACAAACAAGCACACTTTGGAACGTGGTTCCAGCTTCTCGGTCTTTCCTTTCAGCACATGTGCTGAACACCCCCATATACGGATATGTCACAAACTAGGGTTGCGACCATTCCATAACTCTAAAGGTGTTTTTGGAATAGACTTAGATGAAACTGTGTTTAGAAGATATATTGCAGTTTGTAGTGCATATCCCCAAAATGAAGTGGGTAATGATGAGTAGCTTAGCATGGATCTCACTATATCAAGCAACGTCTGATTTCTTCTCTCTGCAACACCATTTTGTTGTGGTGTTCCAGGTGCGGTGAGTTGTGATAGAATACCATGTTCTATCATATAGTCCTTGAATTTAGTATCAAGGTATTCCCCTCCTTGATCAGATCAAAGACTCTTAACCATCTTTCCTAATTGCTTTTTAGCTTCCACTTGAAATTCTTTGAACTTTCCAAAAGTTTTAGATTTCCTTTGCATTAGGTATATGTAACCATACCTTGAATAATCATCAATAAATGTGATGAAATATTCGTTACCACCACATGCTTATACATTCAATGGACCGCAGACGTCCGAATGTATTAGCTCAAGTGGTTCTTTGGCCCTTTCGTCTTTTGCAGAGAAAGGCCTCTTAGTCATTTTACCTTCAAGACAAGATTCACAAACTAGTAGAGAACTAACTTTTAGTTCTTTTAAAGGACCATCATTTACTAATCTGTTAATTCTGTCATGGTTAACATGACCTAATCTAAGGTGCCATAGGTATGTTTCATTATCAGAAGAAATCTTTTGCTTCTTGGGTTTTGGTTGTTCAACTTTGAACATTTTGGTATTGAGCAGTGATTTTTCGTTGGGCCTTAAAGTGTAAAGCCCATTTTCCAGATGTGTAGAACAAATATTCAAACCATTTCTAGAAATATTAACATAATTATTATTAAAAGAAACATTAAACATTTGTTCAAATAACCTAGAAATAGAAATCAAATTTCTACGAAAACAAGGAATATAATAAACATTGTTCAAAATTAAAAACTTATTTCTAAAATAAAGTTTAACAACTCCCACTACTCTTACCGAAACAACCTCTCTCGTTCCCACTCTCATTGTTTGTTCCCCGTCGGCAAGCTCCCTTGAAGAATTAAGCATCTGCAAAGAAGAACAAACATGGTTAGTTGCCCCTGAATGAATTATCCAAAGTGAAGTATCATCTTCAACTAAACAAGCTTTTAAAACGAGTAAATCTAATTTAATGTTGTTCTTCTTTTCTTTGAGCTCTTGAAGATACTTCCCGCAGTTTCTCTTCCAGTGCCTAACTATGCCACAATGGAAACATTTTCCTTTAGGCTTCTTTTGCTTTGAGCTTTTGTTGTTGCTTTTGTTCTTCTTAGGTTGCCCTCCATTCTTAGACTTACCACTTCCTATAGTCCTCTTCCTCTTCTTATTCTTTTAAGTAGAAGAAGAGGGTTGAGCATCTGCAACATTTGCCTCAGCTTCTTTAGTCTTTTCTTTTGAAATAGACTCAAAGGTTTGAAGCTCATTAAGCAACTCAGTCATATTATATTTCAGCTTGTTCATGAAATAGTTGCTTTTGAATTGAATGAACACAGGAGAAGGGGTTTCCAAAATCATTCCCACCTGTGTGGCTTCATCTATCACTGCCCCATTTACCTCAGCCTCATGGAGATAGTTAACCATGTTGAGAACATGTTTTATGACCGAGATCCCTGCCTTCATTTTGGCATTCATTACTGCCTTAACAGCTTCGTGGCGTGCCTTTTTAGAAGGTTTAACAAACATGTCTTGAAGAGACTGCATTATCTTATAAGCGGTCTCTATGCTTTCGTGCTTCATCCTAAGCACGTCAGACATGCTAGCCACAAGATAACAGCGGGGCTTGTTGTTTGCCTCGATCCAATGATCATATACTTCTAGTACATTATGAGGAGCATTGGCAGCAGGCGATGGAGGACATTCCTCCGTCAGGACAAACTTGTAATTTTCACAAATTAGTACAATGTTCATGTTACTCTTCCACTTGACAAAATTATCTCCAGTTAATTTTTCATTTGAGAGAATAGCGATGATTGGATTAGACATTGTTGTTGTAATAAATAAATAAAATAGCATAAATTAAATGGTTGTATAAACATCATAAATATATGTTTTGGAATAGTAAACATGATGCATGATGCATGTGAAAAAACACATAAAAATAATATTTTACTAATTCCACGATAATTCAATTTTTATAAATAAAGTGTTGTCGTAGGGTAGGTCAAATTATTTATGTATTGAATTGAGACATTCTCAATTAATAAATATATCCAAAATATCTCATATTTTCTATATTTATTAATAATCATTTATATTTGGTCAAGATATAATTAACAATTTAATTATATCCTTATGAGTGTGACCCACTATTTCAGATTTTAACAACTTAACTCAAAATTGCCGCCGTAGGGTAGGTCAATTTTGAAATACATTGTAGAATCCTATCTCTTGGAAGCCAACCTTGTTATTGATTTGAATAGACACCCTCCGTAGGGAGAATGAAATCAAAGCGTCGCAAGGCGCCATCTAAATCTTACGGTGTTGTGCTAATAGTGAAGACCGCAAGTTATATTATCATATTACCTTATACCACTCATTATTTTAAAAGATATGTTTTATCTTATAAAATATCATATGTTTCATAACTCTAGTAAATAAAAACAAATTTTAATTACTAGATTATACATTCTATTTACATTTAGATAAATTATCAGATTTTCTAAAAATCTAAATTTATTATGAATTGTCTAAGCTACCCAACATTAAACAATTTAAAATTAGATAACTTAGAACTAATGTGAAATTTACCAAGTCTTAACAATTAAAACTAAATTCATATTATTCAGATGATTAATAAATTAAGATTCTATAAAACCAACCCAATTAATTTAATCTCATTAAATTAATTCTAACACGTATTAAATCATTTTATAAACACCTTTATAAAAAAAAATAATATGCAAGTGTATGCATGTCATGTTACAATAACTATAAGTGGGCACTTTCCTTAGATGACATGTTATAATTCATGAACATGTTATCACAATCATCACATAAAAATAAAGCATGAATATAAACAATGGATTTTTAATCGGATCTTTTTTTATAATTAAAATTACAACCCATAAAAATAAAAAAATAAAAATATTAAAAAAAATTTACAAAGGTCTTCTTGTAAGTTATACATAATTCCCTGCTCCAATTTTTTCAGTCTTCATCGGCTGGTTTACTGTGTAACAATTGCTAGGTTTCCTTTAAAATTTGATAGGCCCAAAGTTCTCAACTAGGCCAAAAGATCCAATGAACTTCTTTTTCTTCATCACTCCACGTGAGCAGGTGAAGGAGAAGAGAGAAAAATAATAATAATAATAATAATAATGATAAATTACAAAAAACCTATGTCCCCTTATGGGCTTACACAGATTTGATCTAATCAAACTGAAAATAAAATTATCAATCCAAAAGGACCATATAATTAACGACCAAAAATCCATTCATTAAATAACCATTCATTACATGAATAAAGATTACAAAAATGTAAAGTGCCCACATACATGCATAAAAAAAATGATATTATCAAAGTAAAATCATGTCAATTAAAATTATATATGCTATAATCCACTCTGATACCATTTGTTGGAATTAATATAGGAAACGCAACAGAAGCAATGGATAGTTGACAAACAAAAATTTTCTAAAAACTTTGTTCATCGGGAATAGATATAAAATTTTAATTAATAATAGAAAGCTTTAGGAATTTTACAAACCTTTTGTAGGCTATCAGGATATCCTAACTTTCCTCTTTGACACCACGATCTTTCAATCCAGACCTCCACACTAATAGAAAGACAAGTGGGCTTCAAACTACAAGAATGAATTTTCCTCACACTTTTCTGAATCTGCTATGTACTCAACACATAAGATAGCAGACATTCTTTTCATAGAAGAACTCTTAGTTTTTCTCTCTGAGTATTTTGCAAAAGTTACATGAATGAAAAAGTCTTGAGATAACTGTTATCTCTCCCTTTTTATATCTGAGCAATTAGTCATTTTTTAATTGACTTTCAATTTGAAATACCACTATATCACATATATAGAGAAATTATATATTTTACTTGATTGCAACCTTTTTACTTTCCCCTTCTTCATCTTTTTTTTTTTTCTTTTCTTTCCTGAATCACTGTGATTCATATCTCACACACACACACATACATATATATATGTATAAGTCACAAAGTAATCGTGAAACGAAAAGGGTTCGTTTGCTTTTCTTTCCTTTTTTTTATATATATATAAGGAAACCGTAAAGAATGTTTCCTTTTTTGTTTTTTTATTTTTTTTCAACGAATCATTGATTCGTTATATATATATAATATATATAATATAATATATATAAAAAGGTAAAAACGTTTATGTAAACGAATTAAAAAATATATTTATATTAATATATTATAAAATCTTATATATATATATGATTTGGTTCAAAACTATATATATATATATATATATCTCACTCTAAATTTAAAAATAAATCACATTTATTTAACAATAGATTTTAATTAACTAATACTCAGTTAAATGTGACAACATTTATCACATTACATTATGTGTCACAGAGAACATTTTTCTACGTCAAATTAATAACTCAAGTATGAAATAATTAATTCAAAATTCAATAATTTCAAACTAAACATGTATAATTCATTCTATACATAAATCCAATTTAGTGTTACAGAGGAGGCATTGGGGACCTATGGACCTATAACCCAAGCTCCAATAAATTTGACAATTAATCAAACTCTTTAATTAATGTGTCAAATTTATTAGTTTTAGTGTTATTCTACTAAAAACCTGAAACTGAACTCTTGAGGTTATAGTAAAATTACTCAAAGAAAATTAGTGAGTAGTCTATTGATATAATCATTACAAATAAGTCAATTCTCTATAAATAGTTCACAATAAGAGCTAGGTTTAATTTTCGTTTACCTCTCTTATTATATCTTTATCCTTGAGTTCCAACAATCCTCTAATGAACAGTTAATTCATAATTTTATTATAAACGAGGGCTCTATTGTTCAAACCTCGAATTATCACTCAAGAGAACTATTTTTCTAACTTCTATAGGGAAAGAATGGATTCCATATCTATATAATATTATTCCCAGTGTAACACCCTAAAAATTTATTAAGTGTTGTTAGTGTGTTAAATGGTGAGTTAGTGTGCCATAATGATTATTTTAAACTTAATTTGATCATTTCGTGAAATTTCTGAACTTATAATACTTTTTGATTATTTTAATAATTTTTAATTACTCTTGATTACTTTTAATTGTTATTTTAAATTTTAATAAAATGATTTGTTAAATACCAAGAAGTTTTTATTTAAAAACAGTGTGTTGTTGTTGTATATGGTTTTGTGCAACTAATTTTCTCTCTCTCCCTCTATTTATATCTCACTTCTCTCTTTCTCTTCCTCATTTTCTCTCTCTCCTCTCTCGCCCATCTCTCTCACTCTCTCTTCCTCTCTCTCGGTTTCTGTCTCTCTCTCATTCTCTCACAAAATTTTTGAAAACAAAATTTGATTTTAAGCTTCAGGATTGCTGATTGAAGGCTCGAGAACGTGATTGAGTAACCACAAACTCGATTCAAGGTTAGTTTCTAAATTTCAAAACTTTTTCAATTTTTCAATTTTTCTTACATTTTGAAATCTAAGCATTTCTAAGCTTAGAAAACCTTTAGTCTAGGTTAGATGAACTTAGATTAGGTAGAATACAAACTTTGTTTCATCAAAAACGGATTTGAATCAAGATTTTTTATTTTTCTCAAAATTTTCTCATTTTTGGATTTTTTCAAAAATCTCTTTTAAAACTTGTTTTAATGCATTAAAAAGTAATCTGATATGTTTTTCTATTGATTATGAGCATTACCCATGCCTGAGAATTGAGAAAATAGGTTGAAATTGAAGATTTGGGCTCAGGGAAGCCGAGACTCGTGCTTGAAAAATTCTAGAATTTTTCCATATTGGTAGGCCAAACTTCGTGTTCAACAGGCCAGATTCATATGTTCGGCAGGCCGGATTCATTCGACTGACAGGCCAAACCTAGAAAAGTTTGACTGATCAGACTTGGACCTCCGGTAGGCCGAACTGCATAGTTCAGCCGCCCGAACCAGGGCGACCGACAAGTCGACCGAGCATGGTAAAATTTTATGATTTTTCACCCGTTTTTATTGTTTTGAACCCTGATTGAAATTTTGACTATATAAAATGATTTTATAAACCTAAGTGGCACACTAGGACACTATGAGATGATTTAATAATCTAGGATATCTCGGGTTAGATACTAATAGACCTAGTTTTCATTTAAGGTTGTGCGTGGATCCGTGGAGCTAACGTATAGCGGATCGGGATTATGGTGTGGGACATCGGCACGAGTATTGAGGTAGGACTTCTACCCCTTCTTTGGTAGCTAGTTTCAAATGTTTTGGCCTCAAGTGAATTTTTTTTAACAAAAATGTTTTCAATGATTGGTTGAAAAAGGATTTTTATTTATTGATTTCATAAATGGTAGAATTGAGGTGATTTTTATAATAAACCTCATAATAAATGGAAATGATCATATTTGGTACAAAGAGATTTTTAATAATCATGAAAAGATATATATATATATATATATATTTTAGGGCATGATGCCATATCAGAGATCGGGTCGTGTAGTATGCGACCTTGGAGGTAGGTCCCAAACCCTAGCTGGGCCACTACGGTGGTGAATTACATATGGTTTGCCTAGGAAAAGAAAATGGTATTATTTCTAGTCGACCTATAAAATTACTTTGGTAAGAAAAGTTTTTGTTGGATCCTTATTTCTACATTTATTTAATTATTTGATCATTTATTTCTCTATTTATTCATTTACTCATTCAAGTTTATTTTCTAAATGTTTATTTGATTAATGAAATTTCTTTCAAAATTAAATGTTTTAAATAAATAGTCCTATTGAGCCTTTCGCTCACATTTTATTTGTTTTAAAATCTTACCCATAGGTGGATATCAGCCTAGGATCGGAGAAGAGTCCATTGACCGGACTTGTGATTAATAGAAGATCTGGGTAGGTTGTATTACAAAAAAATTCAAGGCATATAAGATCTTAACTTTGCTTTTATTCTGGATTGTGGTTATATTACTATATTGTCAGTACTGCGTGTGTGCACAAGATGTGGGCCAGTGGGACCCATTCTCGTCTCACCTTATATTTTTATTATTTTTATTATTCCCCATTGTTTATTTTATTATTTCATTTGTTCAAATAATTATAATTGTTTGCTTAAGTAAATGATTTTAAAATTATCACATTTTTATTTATAAATTAAATTCAAAAACCCTGTTTTTAACTAAATCCTTATTAAATTAACTTAATTAATCTACCACGTCACCTCCCATACTCTGGGACGTGACAAAATGGTATCAAAGCTTAAGGTTATGAACCTTGGAAATTATGCACACATAGGTACGATAATGAAATACCACTGACAGTCCAAATTTTGTTTTCAAAAGTGAGAGAATGGCACCTAGACGTTGCTCGTTAGCTGACGTCGAGTTTGGAAGTGATGAGGGCATGATGAGGGCTATGTTTGCTGCATTTCGGTAGTTGGCAGCAAGGGCAAGACCGAACGATTCTGAGGCTAGTCGTAGGCATTTGTATTTTAAGGAGTTTTGATGTGCATCTGTACCGACTTTTGATGAAAATGGGGACTCGCAGGCGGCAGAATATTGGCTAGATTAGATCGTGAAGCATCTGAATACTCTCGGTGTACCAGCGGAGTATCGTGTGGAATTTACGGCATATAAGTTTGAAGGTGGTGCTAATACTTGGTGGAAGCAAACTAAACGGTTAGAGAACAATGGTGACATCAGTTGGGATAGGTTCGAGGAGCTATTCTATGATTGGTATTTTTTGCAAGGATACAGGGATCAAAAGGCAGCAGAATTCTATAGGTTGTAGTAGGGCGATATGTCAGTTTGGGAATATGAATCAAAGTTCAATGAATTGGCCAGGTTTTCTCCATCTGTAGTGGCATTGGAGTGCGAGAAGTGCATCAAATTCCAAGACGAACTCAAAGCCCCTATTCGACGACAGATAGTTGCTCTGTGACTTAGGAACTTTGGAGAGCTTGTGTCATCAGCGATATCAGTGGAGAATGATTACGCACAGTACTGTGAGAATCGAGCCAAGACGTCAAGAGGACCACAGAGGAGCGGCAGGAGAAGCATTAGTAGTTGACCAACTCCGGGAAAGAACAAGTAGGGTGGGGCGAACAGCGGCAGCAGAATTTCATCCTGTTAGACATGTATGCCCTAAGGAGTAAAAATGTAATGAGTTTTTGAAGACATTTTTATTAATAAAGAATTCATTTATTATTCATATACCAAATCTTGTCCTCTTTATGTTCATATTCGTTGAATATATGATAAGCAAACAATAGTCTGAGACTGTCGGTCTAAACCTTTAAGAATTGGGTATATGATGGACAGATTATGCAAAAGACACGATTCTTAAGGTGACGGTCTAAATCATAAGATCCGCAATCGAGGGAATAAAGTTGGGCGCTTTATTCATGTAAAGATTGTTATGTTGTCTATATCCCTATTGGGAGATGGTTTGTCTTGACCATCGGAGGTGGACTCCATGAATAGAAACATTGGCACGTTGTCATAGGTGACGATGTGTTGGATCGGTACATAAAGTGAATTGATTTGGATTAATAATTCTGTCTTGGCAAATCGATTCACTTTAGACAATCATTTGTATTGCATCTTAATCCTGAGATGAATAGTGGGCCCGTTGTCTTAACTTGTGTCTTTTGATGTGCCAAAGGGTGACACCCACATCTTAATAGTGGTAAGCATGCCAGTACGTTTGAGGCATGACTCTTGATGACGTAGACCTGTTATTCATAGATATGGAATCCATAGCTCCTCTTTAGGAGTAGAGATATCCTCTTATATGTGTTATCCTGTAATTGGAAAACTGGAGTGCTCAACCATTTGGATACATAGGTGTAACCGAATGGTATACTGTCTTTGGATGGTAAGTTTTCCAATGGTGAGATAATGGAACGTAAGATAAAAATAATCGGGAAGGTAAGACAGAACTTGTCCTTAAGCCGATTATGGATAATCCTATGGGGATACGATACACTATGATATGTCATAG
>CAMOHE010050227.1:0-24424 GCA_946598075.1 Artocarpus hirsutus
TTTTCTGGATTAAACAATGTTGCCATACAATCCGTGCCCGTGTTTTCCCTTCCTTGTTTCTCGTTTAAAAACAGGTGAAGCCTGTAAATTCTGGTTCTTGCTGCCAAGCTGCATCTTCATGCATACTTTAGTTTTGGAACCATAGCCATTGATTTGGTTGAGCTGTTGTACCCTTGTCGTTGTTGTTTATTTATTTTTATCTATTATTTTTTGAGAAAAGAACCTCAATGCCTATCTTTTTCTCTTGTTTTTTACACAGACCAAGGCAAGTGATGCTTCGAAGGGTGGAAAGAAGAAGTGAGAGTTTTTGTATGCTTTGGGGTTCCATGCCTTGCAAAATATCTTGTTGTCAATCTCTTCTTTCCTAATTCCTCGTTCTTTTCCTTTCCTTCTTATTACCATGTTCTTTGTTTAATTTTTTTTTCCCTCTTAATCTTAAATTTTGTTTGCGAAACCTTCAACTTTTTGAGCTTTTTTTGAGGTTTGTAACTTGGGACAGGAGCAAAGTTAAATTGTAATTGTGACGTTTTGAGGCACATTATTGGAATGTAAGAATAGATGATCCAAATTTCCAATGATTCACAGTTTGAGGCTTTAGCAGTTTTTTCATGTTCTCATTCAAGTACAGTATAAGACGTGGAATTTTGATTGACAGTTGGGCCAGCTGGCGAGGTAACCTCTGGCAACCCTTCTGAATAATGCAAGAACAAGATTAATCTATGAACAACGCTGGGAGACATTAGCGGTGCTTAGCGTTATATAATAACAAGAAATAAGTATCAAGCATTTGAAAGAACGGTTAAAATAATAGGTTATTATTGTAAACAGTATAAAATTCTTATATGTTATAATAAAGAGTAAAAAATTATTACTATATAAATAAAAGTTGTTACTATATAAAGCCTTATATAAAGCCTTGATATGATATAATTTTTAAATTAAAATTATTAGTTTCAACTGTTTTTTTAAACAGCCTGTCTATATGAATCCATAATTTGGTGCTTTCAATTAGCTTGTCTATATGGATCCATAATTTGGTACTTTCTATTAGCTGTACCAAACATTTTCATCAACCCTTCATTTGTTTAAGAGTTTAAGAGCGACAATGGCTTTAAAGTTAGCACTTTTCTTGTCGGCTATAGCTACAATTGGCTCGACAGGCTTGTAGGCTTTCTAAAGCCAATTGATAAGCCCTGCACCACACCCACAGGCACTTGCGATCTTTGCCTGCGTTTGTGCGGCGATAATATATAAGGTCTAGAATTAAAACGGTAAAATGTAGATAAAAAATCCATGGGGTTTCTAATCGCTTCTTAACAGCCTTTGTGAAAGGTTGTTTTCTGTATCATCCAATAAATCGATTGGACTACACTGCCAAGAGGAGGTAGCAATAACATATGTGACACTAATTTTATCGAGGATTCATTTATCAAAAAAGCAAAAAAAATTGTGGATTGACTTCACATCTTCTCTCTACTTGACAGGCTTAAATCTTCTCTTGTTCGTAAACAAAAGAAAACCATTGAACAGGAAAGAGTACCCAATCACACGATGCAAAATAAAAAAGACAGAAATGAAAGAGAAGACAAAGCCGTGCAACTATCACGAGACTACCTACCATGTCATGTTTATGAGGTGGAACTTTTTTTTGGTAAAAAAAAAGATCTTTTCTTTTTAATAATTGGAGGAATCACACGAAATTTATTGTCAATATATTCTTTTCTTTTAACATTTATTATGGTTTTCCCCTTTCTCTTTCCCCAATTTGTTTTGTTTGAGAGTGAATTATTTGATTTCAAAATCCAAATCCAAATCCAAGGGCCTTTAGGGCCCTTCCCACAATATTTCAAAATTTGATCAAAATTTTTTGTTGACGAATGACAAACGTTTGTTTTTTTCTCGGAATTGGAGAGGGAGACAATTTTTAGAGAGAGAGAAGAGTGAGAGATTTTTTTTTATTAAAAATTATTTTCATTTATGGAGGGAAAATAAGAAATCAGAAAGCAAGCTTTGGCTTTAGGGGGAAATAGTCGGTGGAAATGCCGAATTGACGATCCCGCCCATAATCCCTCGTCCCCGTCCTTACCCTTTCCGTCCCCCCATTAGTACTCCTATGCTGCTCCTACGCCCCTCTTCTTCCTCTCTCTCTCTCTCCCCTCTTATTTCTTTCTCTCTCTATGTATTGTACGGCAACCGAAAGTAAATAAAATTTTGAGTTATAAAAGCTAGAAGACAAAACTCCACGGGCGAAAGACCCCTTCTTCTTCTTCTCTCTCTAGTTTCTCTCTCTAAAGACTAAAACGCAAAATACATGTCCGATTTCGTGGACGTTCCCTTCGAATCGCCTGAAGCTTCTCATGAAATCGCAGGATCATTGCTTTTCGCGGCGTCCGCTACATTGTGTGAGCTCCATTTCTTTTCTTTTCCTGTGATCTGGTTTTCTCCGTACTGTTGCTCTGATTTGGTTTCAAATTTCCACTTTAATTTGTGTTTTTTTGGTTCCTTTTTGTGTTTTGATAAGCAAGGAAAGTGAATGGCTGAATGCTATAATCTGTGCTTAGTTTGGCTCGGCGAAGTTGGTTTGAAGTGAGACTGGGGTTTTATCATCACGGTTTTTGCGTGGTTCTGTGCGAGATGAGAGAGGGTTTGAGATCTGGGAAGTTGAAAGGGAAGGACGGTGTGAACAGTGAGAGAGGATGTGAAGAAAACCGTTTGGGTGCTGATTCTAGGGGTGAAATAGTTAAGAACTTGGTTTCTGGTGATTGTGAGACCGAGAGGGAGTCACCGGGCTTGCGAATTGAGGAGAAGAATGATGAGTTGGATAATGAGGGATTTGAAGGCGGTGGTGGTGGTGACGAGGGTGGAAGTGGAAAGGTTAGAGTAGCCGATAGTGCGAGGAAGAGGAAGAGAGTGGATGGTGATGAAGAAATTGACAATGGTGATATTGGGGAAAAGAAGGTGAAGGAGGAAGTAGAAGAGGTTAATGATAAACAACCCGTTTGTCGTAGGGTTCTGCGATCAAGTACTGTGCTGAATGGTGGGTGTAGTAAAATGGGAAGTGAGAATGTTTTGGAGCAGAAGATTAGTGGTGATGGTGGGTGTGAGAAGAAATGGGTTGAGGAGAGGAAGGAGAAGTGTGATGAATTGGTAAATAAGCTTGGAGGGAATTTAAAGCAAAAGCGTGGTCGACCGCCTATGGCAGAAAAAGTAGAGAGTGATGCCAGTGGGTGGAAGGCGTTGAATGGTAAGCGTGGTAGACCCTGCAAGGTGGAAAAGGAAGAGCATGGTTCATTATCATTGGATGTTGGCTTGAGGAAGAGGTTGAAAGGTAAACGTGGGAGACCCCGCAAAGTGCAACAGGGTAGTGGAGCATTAAAACTCAAGCGTGGGAGACCCCTTAAAGTGCAAGAGAGCAGTGGAGCTATGAAACCTAAGCGTGGAAGACCCCCAAAAGTGATTTACAGAAATGGAGGCTTGCCATTTAAGCTTGGGAGACTGTTGAAGATGGAAAAACAAGAGCATAATTCATCAGAATTTGATGATCGATTGAACAAGAGGTTGAAACCTGAACACGAGAGAGCCATGAAGGTGCCAGATATCAATGAAGATTTGAAGGGGGATGATGACAATGAAGGAAAAGTAAGTTTTGAAGACAAAGAACATAATTCGTTGGAGTCTAACGGTCAATTGAAGAAGAAATTAAAATGCAAGCTCGGGAGACCTCCTAAGGTGCAAGTGAGCAATGGGGTTTTGAAAGGGGATGTTGATAAGGAAGGACAAGTAAGTAAGGAAAACAAGAGGGGTTTTGAATCGTGGAGTAGAATCATGCAAAATATGTCAGCTTACTTGCAAGAGAGCAACGAGATTTTGAAGGGGGGTGTTGATAAGAAAGGACTAGGAAGTGTGGAAGACGGAAGGGGTTTGGAATTGCAAGATAGAATCAGGAAAAATGTGCCAGCTTACTTTTCGTACCATGAAAAAGCTCTTATTAGGAAACAACTCAATATGAGGAGATTTTCACTCAGAAAGAAGATAAAAGATGGGGCAGAATTGGAGATCAAGGAAAATGATGGCCCATCAAGTAAGAGATCCAAGGCAGTCATTGCAGTTAGCCTTGAAAATCAGAAGAGTGTTAGAAAAGGGAAAATTATAGAGAAGAGTGGAGATGTTGAACCTGGTAGAAGCATGATAAAGCAGTCAGTGCGAGAAAAGATTGTAGAAATACTTTTGAGTGCAGGCTGGACAATTGAACGTCGGCCTAGGGCTGGGAGAAATTATCTTGACGCCGTGTATGTTGAGCCAGGAGGAAATACTCACTGGTCAATCACCAAGGCTTATAAAACGCTTAAAAAGCATTATGAAGATGGAAATGGTGAATCTAAGGTTTATAAAATTGGTTTCAAATTTATTCCCATACCAGACGAGGAGCTCAATATGCTTAAAAGGGTCATTCTTAAGAAAAGAGAGGGAAAAAAGAAGTCAAAGCCAGCAAAGGGAGATTGTGGAAATGCAAACGTTGGTGGAGTTCTCAGCAAAAAAAAGCACAAAAAGAAACCGGTTGGAAAGTTGCAGAGAGGGAGGACTAGGGGAAAATCTTTGCTTCTAGAGCACAATAGATCAGCTTGTAAGGAGCATAAGGACATGCCGCTTTTGGTCCGGGATCCTAACCAGCAGAACAGACGAAATGGTAAACGTTTTACTCTTTTGGTTCGCAACTCCTTGGAGGAGGCAGATTCAGGTGCTGATGGCTATACTCCATATGCTGGGAAAAGAAATGTGCTTGCTTGGATGATTGATTTGGGAACTGTTTCAGTCGATGAGAAGGTGCTGTATGTGAATCAAAGAAAGACACGGGTGTTACGTGAGGGTAGAATTACAAGAGATGGCATTCGCTGTGACTGCTGCAGTGAAACCTTAACAACTTCAGAGTTTGAAATCCACGCAGGAAGTAAATTCTGCGAGCCTTTTAAAAACATGTGTCTAGAGTCTGGAACTTCCCTCTTGCAATGCTTGTTAGAGTCATGGAATAAACAACAGGAATCTGAATGCAAGGGATTTCTTTATTTAGACGTCCATGGGGAAGACCCCAATGATGATGCGTGTGGTATATGTGGAGACGGTGGAGACTTGATCTGTTGTGACAGTTGTCCATCAACATTCCATCAGAGTTGTTTGGATATACAGGTATATTAATGTCATCCCTATCTATTTCTTTTGAAATGTATTTTTACATTATGTATATTTATAAGAATTTTAAGCACATGCATAGTGAAGTTGCCATTGTATGGTCTTTATAGGTTAAAGATTTTAGTTTTGTCTTTACAATGTCAACAAAAGCACCCCAATGTAGTACCACCGTAGTACTTTACTCTGACAAGTTAATGTCCACTGCACTTTTTTTTTACTTAATCTAAAGCACAACAATGGGGTACAAAATAGTGGGATGGGGAGACATTTAAGCTGTTTTTAGTGCAACTATACCAGACATGGGCTGAGTTCAGTTTATAATTGCATGTTTTTACTTCTTTTGTGGTTTTATGTGGCCGAGTTCAGTTTAGAGTTGCATGTTATTACTTCTTTTGTGGTTTTATGTTTGGCAAACTGAGATCTGTAAATAGCTTCGACACAGCAAGTTTAATTGAAGTGGAATTGACCTGTCAAATTTGCTCTATACTAAAATGTTAATCAGAAGATGTCTAAATGTTTTTTTTTTTGGTTAGTTTGTCCATGAGGAAACTATTAACCAATCCTAGTAAATACGAGCATTTTCCTTTTTTTCTGTCTTTCTTTTTGCAGAAGTTCCCTTCTGGTGATTGGCATTGTGTGTATTGTTCATGCAAATTTTGTTGGATGGAGGGTCGGAATGAATGCCCTGAGGATAATAATGATAATTTGGTTGCATCTGAGTTACTTACATGCCAGTTCTGCGAGGAAAAATGTATAATTCTAACTTCAATTCTTGGTCATTGGATCAATATTGTTGCAGAAAATGTTAATAATTTTTAATCTGATGTAGATCATCGATCCTGTAGTAAGGCAAAAGATGCTGAATCTGTTTATTCCAATTCGTCCTTCTGTGGGAAGAAATGTGAAAAGGTAATTCTTTTTGGTACTCTACTATGCAACCTGAATTTGCAAGGTAGTAATAGGTGCTAAAGCGCCGTTCTATGTAATTTGGCACTTTGTCTAAGTGAAGAATGTTTATGTGCATGTTGAAAGGCTAGCAATTTTTTATTATAAAATTTTCTAAATTCTGGGGTATGCATGAATAAAGGTTGGCAAAAGATGCTGAATCTGTTTATTCCAATTCGTCCTTCTGTGGGAAGAAATGTGAAGAGGTAATTTTTTTTGGTACTCTACTATGCAACCTGAATTTGCAAGGTAGTAATAGGTGCTAATGCGCCGTGCTATGTAATTTGGCACTTTGTCTAAGTGAAGAATGTTTATGTGCATGTTGAAAGGCTAGCAATTTTTTATTATAAAATTTTCTAAATTCTGGGGTATGCATGAATAAAGGTTTGATTTCATTGTCATCGTAAGGAGTGATGTTTCCCTCTTAAGAAAACATTTCTTCCCTATTGAATGAATTGTGGCTCTAATATTTGTTCCCCCTTGTGAATGATTATTACTGTTTTCGTTCCGCCAGCTGTTTGAGAAAGTGAAGATACTTTTTGGGGTTAAACATGATTTGGAAGAAGGCTTCTCCTGGACTCTTGTTCGCCGAGCTGATATTGACTCGAGTATTTCTTTATGTGATATACCTCAGAGATGTGATGTATCACGTGAAATCGAATGCAATTCCAAGCTAGCTGTTGCATTATCTGTAATGGACGAGTGCTTTTTGCCTCTTGTTGATCACAGAAGTGGGATCAATCTGATTCATAATGTTGTCTATAACTGTGGGTAGGCACTCTTTATCCTTAGTTAATCTAGACCTTTACTTCCATAGCATACTGTCGTTCCCCCTGATAACTTTTTATTCTCCTTGTAACAGGTCTAATTTTAACCGTCTGAATTATAGTGGATTTTTCACTGCAATTCTAGAGAGAGGTGATGATATTGTCTGTGTAGCTTCTATTCGGTATGTGCCGGTATCTACTTCCATTAGTTTGTTATTTCCTTCAATTAATAATTACTTAACTGCTGGTCTGTTGTGTGTGAACGTGAGATTGAAGAAATTTAATATCTATGATTACATTGCCTATTACGTTGTACAACAGGATACATGGAAATCAGTTTGCAGAAATGCCTTTCATTGGGACCCGCTATATGTACAGACGCCAAGGAATGTGCCGTCGGCTTCTGAGCGTAATTGAATATGTACGCTCATTGATTCTCAATAATGTTATGTTACGATATCTTGTATTAGTTTACTGATGTCAGATTCACTATATCTTCATCAGGTCCTTCGTTCTCTAGATGTTGAGAGATTGGTCATTCCTGCCATCTCCGAGCTTAAAGAAACATGGACCTCAGTATTTGGTTTCAGGCCACTTGAAGCCTCAAGCAAGCAGAAAATGAAAAATGTAAATATGATGGTTTTCCCACACATACAGATGTTGCAGAAACCAATGCTGAAGCTTCAGACAGAAGAAGAAAATATGATTCTTGTGGAAGGTAGTTATCTTGTTTTGTTTTCTTGATTTTACTTCTGTGAGCATAAAAACTATGAATTATGTGATTTATGGAATGCACAAACTTACTGCAGGTCCAGAGTCTACCGAACATGAGGAGCACCAGACCAAGAAGGAAGTGTTATGTAAAATTCCACCTCGTGGAATTGGCATGAAAGAACCTGTTTTTGAATCCAGTTTGCAGCTTCCTGACGGCTCCTTGAATAATACTGATGGAAAATGTTTGGTTGAGTCTGGCGAGGCTTATGATAATCTTGAAGATGAAAACAAAACCATCGTGGATCCTTCAGGTTCAATACGTGTTCTCTGTGAACAGACTGAAGATACCACTGAATATCAGAAAGCTAGCTCTGGTTTGACCCCTGCAGTTGATCAGAGGATAGTCGAGCTGAGCAGCCAATCAAACCAGCGTAGTATTTCTGAAAAGGATAGCGAGTCTTTCGTTTTGCCTTGCTCTAAGTCTGACGCTAATGCATGCGAGGCATCAGTTCTCTGTGCTTCCAGGGAGGGTAATGAAAGTGCTGATTGTGAGGCAAAGGTAGAAAATCACATTGTTACAGACATTCTTAATTCATGCAATGAGGGTTCTAGGCATCTGTCTACTGAATTCGATACTGCTGAACCTTGTGAGGAAGTATTTTCACTTGAGTTTGAAGCTTCTAATAGAAATGTCATTTGCCTTGATTCGAAGATTACAAGTCAGATATCTAATGGTGATATGGACTTGAAGTGCTGTCATTCTGAACATTGTAAAGACAAAAAGACGCTTGAAATATATGAAATGCAACACAACCATTTGGCTGTTGTGCAAGCACCTGCAATACTAGGTGAGATTCATTCAACATCTACTGAGTGTTCTGTTTCGCAAAATCCACATACAAGCAAGGTCTCAGTTGAACTAGTTCACAAAATATCAACCCAAATGGCGGAAGCTGATTTCAAGGATAGTCAGCAAGGCGATGAACTGATAACCCATGAGGTACTCGTCTTTGCTTCTGTTAACACCAACAGTGATCCTTCCAGTGTGGCATTTATTGACAGCAATGGACTTTGCAAATCCAAGGAGGTTATATCCGCTTCTCCTGGGGTTGTAGTCGATAGTGTTCGGGATTGAAGAGAAATTTTTTTAATGGATCCGTTTTGATCTGATTCATCTGAATTACACGTATCATTACTTCCTAGAAGGTGTTGGAAATTGCCAAATCCTCTTGCCAATCCGGCTTTGAGCCTTTGGTCGATTACTTTTGGCACAAGGGAAATTGTGCAGTATATGGTTATTGCAGTGTTAATTCTCAAACGGGGCAAGTTGAACAGCAAAAAAACAGGTGACTGTGACGGTTGATATTGATTGATTCTGTTACAGATTAGAAAGTCAACGTAGTATTTTGGTCCATTGTGAGGTGGTTAGCGCGTAAGCTGCCAGTCATGAAGGAAATTTTGTTGGTGGGTATTGAAGGGTAAAATCTGCAGTTATTTTTGTGATTGTAGATCGGCTTTAACAGCATTGTAACTTGTTAGTGGCGGTTTCTAGCTTAGTGCAATCAATATGACTTGGTGGTTTGTCTATTGCGGTCTCCCCACGCTCCGTGTACATATAAAACGATTCAATGACAATGGAAAAATGAGGTTTCAATGTGAAGTAGCATTCTTATAAGCTGTTTGGCAATGTAAAGTAGCATTCTTATAAGCTGTTTGACAAGGGCAGTTTAAACTAACTTTTTAGTTATAAATAGTGTAAAATTTTCACATATTGTAATAAAAATAAAAAAGTTACAACAAATGTAAAACTTACGTACTGTAATAAAAATAGTTTTAATTAATAGTTCAACCATTATATCAAACACGGCTTTATTCTCTCTCTTTTGGACATGTTCTTCTCTGCCGCTTAACATTTATAAATATTTAGTTTTGGACATGTTCTTCTCTGCAGCTTAGCATTTATAAATATTTAGTTTAGGTATTTCATAAGTATAAACCATGAGGCACGAGGAAAAACGGCAGTATCCGGAATAGAACTATAAAACTAACCGCACCTGAATTGGAGAATAACAAAACAGAAAAACGGCGGGAGCATAATAGCATACGACAGAAAAAGAAAAACAGGGCAACATTATGTTAAGATTTCGAGTTCGAAATCCCTAAGTTATTAAAAAAGAAAAAAAGAAACGAATAAGGGACGGGCACAAAAACTAACAACAAACATTTATCATTTTGATAGGACAAAACAAAACTTACATTGTTTGTTCAGTAAGTTCTTATACAAAGCAGTTATACAAACAACATCAAGATCAATATCATTTTATAAATAAGCGAAATAGAAAACGACAGGCACTAAAAAGTGACGAACATAGCAAAAATATTTTCGACAGGGAAAACGACGTAAAACTATAAAACGGCGAAAAATGATGAAAAGTGAAACGAACCAAAATACCAGGGCATATGGAACAAGGGACAAAATCTAAGAAACGACAAGCAAAAGAAAACGCAAATAAAGAGAAATTTTTAAAAACGATAGACAAACGATAAAAAGCGGGACAAAATTTAAACGTGAAACTCACAAAAGGAAAAAAAAAAGAAGCAAAAAAAAAGAAAATAAGGGAAAAAATGGCAGGAGTGAGAAACGACAGAAAAGTCAGAAAGTAACAGGAACATCTTAGAGAGCACAAGAAAGTCAAAAACGACACCTTAGATGAAGAACGACACAAGTATTAAGGGAAAACATTAACCAAAATTAAAACCAAATAGACAGAGGCAAAATCAAGAACATTTTTGTACAAAAAGCAAAAACCGAAAAGTGTAAAGCGGAAAAAGGCCTAAAAGTCGATCAACAAAAACAGTATCGAAAACGACAGGACGAGTGAAATGCACAAAAAAAAGGGGAGTAACAATGGAAAAACAAAAGCCCAAACTAAAAACGCCGAAAAAGTCATAAAACGACATACTATCCAAAAACGACAATTTTTTTTTTTTTGTTTTGGAAGAACCTGTAATGGGCCAATTGTGTTTAAGTCGATGAATTCGGATCCTGAGCCCAAATAAAATGGTTTCTCAGAGACCAATGCTATAAAAAGGAAGAACACAGGTTTTGTATGTTCACGTTAGGGCTCGATTCCGCCATTGGAGGCTTCTTCATCAACTTAAACGCCCATACACTTACTCACACTCACCCACACAAGTAGCTGCGTCAGATCCGAAACCCTAGCGATGGTGAGATTTTGTATCATTTTTCTTTACGTTCCTCTCTCTCCGATATCCTTCCTGTTTGTTTTTTTGTTCTTCTTTTTTTTTTTTTGCTGATTGAAACTGGGCTTGGGAGTATGTAGTCGCTTGTAGCGAACGAAGATTTCCAGCATATTCTTCGTGTTCTGAGCACGAACGTGGATGGAAAGCAGAAGATTATGTTCGCTTTGACCTCCATCAAAGGAATTGGTCGTCGATTTGCCAACATCGTCTGCAAAAAAGCCGATGTCGACATGAACAAGAGGTAAGCTTTTTTTTTTTTTTTTATTAGTAAAGATATTTCTCATTATATTAATTTAATTTTGTTTGAATTTGTTGTTGCCACATTGTTAAAGCGGTTAGCGGAATTACGTTAATTTGTTTTATCGTATGTTTCTGCGGATTAGATACTTAGCAATCAAATTACAGTTTTTGTACAAAAGATTCTCGAAGTTTCTTGAGATTCCAGGTTTCACTTCTCATGTCAAATTGTTTGCGTTTGTTTGATTTTTAAAATGTCTTTCATTGGGATTTAGCTTAACCTAGTAATTTGATGGGTCAAACGTTGTGTAGTACCGGTTTTGTATATTTTTAAATTGGTTTGTTATCATTTATCATAGGGGCTAAGGAATTGCTTTTTTTATTTTTTTTTTATTTTTTTTGGATGTGATACTTAGCATTTAGCAACCAAATGAAAGAACTTTGGAAGTTTTTGTCTTTCACTCTTGTAAGATTTTCTGACTTTCTTTTGATTTTAGATACAAGTATTATAGGGTGTTTGTTGTCGTGGTTCCAACTACATTGTTTCACCCAGAAGCAAAAGTTTGTTACAATATAAAGTTTTCACATACTACAGTACGTGGTTCCAATTTGTCTCCCAAACACCATTTTATTTATAGTGTTCAATTTTAGGGCGTAGTTTATTATAACTATGCACTTTGTTTTGTTTTGTTCGGATTCTTAATCTGTCCTGTTCGTCTTGTAATTTGATGTGGCAAACCTATTGAAGTATGTGGCAAACCTATTGAAGTATTGGTCTTGTGCTTTTAGTATAACGTAATTGGATATTTGTTTGCCTGGAGCTTTTGGATCTTGATTTGTTTTTTTTCCCCTCTTTTGTTTTGTAGAGCCGGTGAGCTATCGGCTGCGGAGCTTGATACCCTCATGACTATTGTTGCCAATCCTCACCAGTTCAAAATCCCTCATTGGTTTTTGAACAGGAAGAAGGATTACAAGGATGGAAGATATTCTCAAGTTGTATCCAATGCTCTAGACATGAAGCTGAGGGATGATCTTGAGAGATTGAAAAAGATCAGGTTTGTTTTATTGTAATCGTGACTTAAATGTTAGCTTTCTTGTGCAATGTGTCAGTTATCTAATTGATGATGTTGTTCTTGTGACAGGAACCACCGTGGACTTCGTCACTACTGGGGTCTTCGCGTGCGCGGGCAGCACACTAAGACCACCGGTCGCAGAGGAAAGACTGTTGGTGTCTCCAAGAAGCGATGATCTGGTTTTCCATATATATATATATATATATATATATATTGCCATGGCTGTTTTGTTCTGAAGTTACGAGTTTTACTAGTTTAGCTTCGGGGATATTTTTTTTTTTGATGTCGATTGATTCCAAATTCACAAATTTCCTTGGAGTTTTCAAGCGAAATGTAACAATTTTTCTGTTTTCTTTTAGTCCTATCTAGTGTTTCTTTGATCGGAAATTTGGAAGTTTTTAGAGAACAACGAATGGCTTGTCATTTTTATGGAAGGAAATTCAAAATGAGGAATGCCTTTTTCTATGTTTATCCTCTTTCTGGCTCTATCTCTTGTGCCTTTTCTGTGAATGAGCCAGTGATTAAAATGGAAAAATCATGAAAATAGTTGAGTTAATTTTACAAAAGCTAGGTCCTTTGCATCTGTGGTGGTTGAACTTATCAGCCCAAACGACTCTCGTATGCTTTTACCATATTGTGAAAAGAAAAGAAAAAAAAAAAAAAAAGGAAATCAATCGTAAAATGCACTCTTATTTGCGTGGAATACTTGACTCTATTTGTGAAATGCACCGCGGTGGTTATCTTGGATCTCTCAATGGCGAAGTGTAGATTGAAATGGGCTGGGAGCAACTTAGAATCATGGGCGTGCTGTTCTTCTTTGAGATTAGTTTTAACAGCAGATCCCTAGTTTGGGCTTCACAAGCAGTCCAACATTAAAAACGACAGTTCATTGGTGAGTTGTGTTAATCTGTTAGGTGACTGTCTTTGATCATACTTCTTGCCTTCACTGTGGCGGTTCAACAAATTGAAAGACCAGTTTCAAGTAGAACAAGGCCTTATGATTGAAACAAGATGGCTAGGATCCCTTGTTAGTTAGTTGTTATGTTCTCACATGATGTTTTGTGTTGGGATCCATAAGAGCGTATGGTTTTTTTTTTTTTTTTTTTTTGAAATGAAGAGCATATGGATTTTTGATACCCTATATATTGTTCACACTAGTAGTCCTTTTTAAATATCAATTCTATAAAAGAGGTATTACTCTAATTCACACAAATAAGTCGTTATCATTGGAAGATACTAAATACTAATGTTAATTACTCTTATTTGCATAAGCCTTAGCTCCGTGTGACATGTGGCCCTGTTTGGTATTATTTTGAGAATTTTTAGAAATATTTTTACACGTTTTTTAAGGTAAAAATTTCAAAAATACTCTCAGCACAATTTCTAAAAAATTCTAATTTTTCAAAACAAAACTATTTTTACTTATTTTAAAAATACTACTAAACAGATGTGTTTTGTTATTGGGAGGGAAAAGACACTTCATTAACTAAGAAACAGAGTTCACAGGATAACAAAAAAACTCGACACAGGGATGGCATTAATACACCATAGCACCTAGTTGTAAAACAAGAGCAGAGGAACAAAAGAGTAACAGGGTGTTTGGCAAACATGTTTGAACTTAAAATTTGTTGAAAAACTTTAATATATGAGAGCTTTATATTGTAACAGTATTTTGGTTTACACTATAGCATGTGAGACTTTACATTTTGAACCAATTGGTTCGAACCGATTTGCTAAATGGATGCTAAAAGGAGTTGATGCAAGACCAACAGGAGAAATAAATCTAGATAGAGAAAAGAGAACCACTGGAGATTTAAGAGACAAAAAGATCAGAGTAGATTAATGTAAAAGGAAGAAAATTATTTATATAATAATAATAATAATAATCAACCTATCTTAATTTGAGACCTGTAATTTGAGATTTTAAAATAAGGAAACCCAGAATGAAAATATAAATTGCATCGTCATCAGCCATACAATAAACCTAAAATAAGACTATTAAGGTGTTTGGTTTTTAGTTAGAACTAATTAGTTCTAATCAACAAACAGTGTAAAGTTCTTAGCTGTGATGATCAGCCTACGTGGTCGTAACTTAACTTGAACATAATCATAATTTTCAACATACTTTAACATAAAGTACTGAAATTACGGAAATAATTTTTTTTTTTCCTCAAATGGATTCTTAACATATAACCTTTAAAAGAATAAAAATCCTTTATCAAGACTTTAATTCCATAAAGAAAATAATGACTATTTCCCAAAACTTACTTTCGAAACCCTGACATAATAACATTAATTTCTTAAAAGTGGTAACATCGTAATTGTAATCATAATTTTCAAAACTTAATCCTTTACATATTTCACAACATCACTTTACTTAGAGCATGATAATTTTCTCGAAACATTTCCTTTGAATATAAGAATAATTATATTAAAAACCACTTTCTTTAAACATGTATAAAACTATTTCAAAAGAATTTTAAATCAAATAATAGAATAAATTCGCATTAAATGCTTTTTAAAACTTCCTTAAAACCATCATAATAATTTCTCAAAACATAATCGTCTAAACTTTAATTAATAAATTCATAAATCATATTCATAAAGTTCTTTCTTTTAAAACATTTTTTGTAAACGTTTTTCGTTAAACATTTTAAATACGTTTTTCATAAAACGTCCTTCATAAACCTTTCCTTGAAAACATAAAAATATTTTACATACATAGTTAACGTAAAACAAAAACATGCATAAATTCATAAATTGATAATGCGAAAATATTATATTGTGTAGGCGGTGTCCATACCTATCTCCACCATTCGTCAGCCACTCACCACTACCCATCAATGTCACTGACAGGTTTTCTTACCTACAGCATGTACATACTTAAATGAGCTTTCGCTCAGCAAGTAGGAAATCAGTCTCGCAAAACATAATAAAAAATCATTTTAATAAACTATGCAATTAAAATCATTTTAATAAAAACATGCATGAACATTTTATGCTATCTTATCAACTTATTTTAAGCTTAATTATGAACATCCTATAATCATTCACTTCTTTCTTTAACTCTTATCTTTGTTCTATAACTTTCTTTGTCTTATAACTTTAGTGTTCATACCAACATCATTAATCATGAGATCATAAACATAACATGATGCTTCCCTTGTGGAAGACTTGAGACCATCAAGCTCTGAGGTCATCTTTAACTTTACTTTGAGTACCTCACAATTAAGGAAGCTAGTACAACACTTCTTATCACTTTCACTTGCCTTATTGTGTGAATGCAGTATGACTTAGCACTACATATCATCACAATTATGTAAATCATAAATCGTAAATCGTAAACATACGTAACTTGAGAGCGACTAAACAATATCATTTAAATATTGCATTCATCACACATTAATCATGACATCATCATAACAAATCATATCATGACATAACATCACATAATAAATCATAACATAACAAAGATTCTCACATAAAACAGTGTAACAATCACTAATCATGCATTTTCATAAATTTTTATGAAAGCATTTAAAATAATTTATTTTAAAACGGTTCATACTATAGGCGAGATTCCTACTTACTTGGACTCCAAGCTAAGCGATTTTAGTTGTACCTCACTGTATCTACAATATGCGAAGCATCCTCTGTAATGCTCCTTGAACGACCATGAATGGCTAGAAATGCTTCATGGAGATCATACATTACTAGGAATGTCATTCTAGACTCTGTTACTGTAGTTTAAATAGTCTCGATTTACGTGTAGTCAGTACCAGATGATTTTTACTAAAGTAGAATTAGCTTGAATGGAGGTCACCATCACGTTCAGAGCGTCAAAATGAGTTAGGAAGCGGTCTCGGATAGTCGATCGGAGGTCCAGATCATGAAAATCCAAAGTCACCGTTGATCGGCGTTGACCGAACTCTGTTGGCAGTTGGGCTAGGGCCTACCCCCCCTAAATCGACCCTTTTGAGTCCAATGGCGGTGTCAGTGTTGCCTAATTCTGCCTCTAACATAGCAGGTCAGAGCTCGACATTGATGGCAAAAATGGAGACTCTGATCTTGATTCTCCGGCGGTGGAAACCCAAAATTGGCTGAGGGATTTTGCTACCCATCCTCCTCCGAGCATTCTCCTCATCCAATTTGAAGCAACGTGGTGGGGAGGAGCAAGAACTGAGGCTCCTGTTGTGGTTGACGGTGGTGGACCTTGAACTCCGTCGACCGTTGATGGGTTGCTGCAATTGAGGTAGGGGAAAGCTTCCTTGTCCTCCTTTGAATATTTCTCCCCAATCAATTTGGGTCAATGTTGCTTGGAGTGGCGAATCTAAAGTCCCCACGGCGGGTTGGCGGCGGCGGCGTTAAGCTTTAATGAGTGGCAGTGCTACGGTGCAATTGGGTGGGGCTTCTAGCTCGCCTTGGCCCTCTAAGTCCATTGGGAGGGGCGGTGTCGGCCACCTCCTCCGACAAGGTGGAGTTCCACCGTGGTGTGACGGCGCATGGTGGCATAGATAGGCAGAGCAATCCGACGGTTGTTGAGCTGCCACCAAGGATGGGTTTTGTTCCTCTCATCACGATGGTCGTGTAGGAACAAAAATTACGTCAATTGGACGTCGAACGACAAAGATATCTCACCGAAAAGTTTGGGTTTCTTCGCCACTTTTGACAGTGCGTGTGGCTTCCTTTGACACCTTTTTGGGCGGCACGGCACCTTGTTGGACTCAGCTCGTCGAGTGCTTTCCATTGGTGTGGGAGGTGTAAAAAACGAAGGCCAAAATCTTAGACCAGATTTGAGGAGAGAGAGAGAAATGTAGAGAGAGAGAGAATTTTGATTTTTTTGGTCCCTTTTTCTTTTTTTTTTTTTTTTGCACTTTTATAACAAATTTGTGGTTTACACAGTTTAATGCTGTGTCGCGTTGGATTGATCAAATTTGATCTGTAACCATAACTGGACACTTAACTGTACTCTTACTGAATTGATGTCATACAAGAATTTTGACAAAATCATGGTAAGTTGGAAAATCTCACTTTTATCACATAATCTCAATTTAAATCTTTTAAATTGAGATTCTTAAAATTGCCACCACTATGGCTCATACATGAAATTAATGAATCATAAACTTTTAGTTTAGCACATTAAAAATAACTATTTTCATGTACTATCATAACATTTTAAGTACTTAACCAAGAAATTTTAGAAAAATCCTTAATTAATCACATTTATTAATTTTTAGATTTTTTTTCGATTGTTACATTAACAATTACAGTTAATGTGACGCCTTAGGGAAGGGGTCAATGAGTTTTAGATAAAGAAGATGAAATTAAGGTAAATAAGGCGGATTAAACGAGATAAATAAAATAAATAAATAAATATATGTAGAAAGTAAATGAATATCATTAGCGATCACTATCACGTGAATGCCACGAAGGTAGGGCCGAGATCTTATTTTCATTCACTATTATGTGGTCACTTACCATGAAGGTGGGTAGGTAAATAAAATACAAATAATAATAATGGTAATATAAGACTACTGAAAACCATCGTAAATCATCGTCTTTGAAATAAATTAAAAATATAAAAACTCACAAAGATGACACAACATCAATGTCGGATCGAGACAAGTCGTACAGTATACATACCATACAACAGTTTTAAAGAAAATACCATATCTACACATAGAGCTAGGTTTCGATTTAGGGACCTTTCTTTCTCTTCAATCTTGGAAGGGGGATTTTGAAAAATAGGAAAATGTGAGCAAAAAACTCAGTAGAATAATTATTTAAAAACAAGTTATTTAAAAATAGTGGTAAAAAACAAAAGGATTGTTCACAAATCATTCTTACTGAAATAAATCTCAAATCTTAGCAAATCAATAAAAACACTTACTTGTACGAAATTTGATAAAACATCACCATACGGGTTTTAGAAATCAGAAAGAATATCAAAAATAGAATTCTTCAAAATCAAAGATAGAAATCATTCTTAAAAGAAAACATTTAAGAAATAAACTTCGGTCAAAATAATTTAAAAAGGGCTGCCAAAGAAAAGGATAGGAATATCCTACCTCAAATTGAAATCCAATAACATTGGCTCTATCAAGATTTAATGTTTGCTCTATATACGTTCAAAGCCTTAAAAACTCACTTAAAATCAGAAATCACATTTAACGAATATCATTATGTTAATTTAATTATCAGTGTGTGCAACACCCGTATTTTAACGGGTATGATTTTTGTAAAATTTAATGAATAAAATTTGACAATTTAAAATTTTGTAGCATTTAAAATTACCAAGTTTGTCTTTATTATTTCAATTATTTAAAAAAAAATGTCAATTTAGTAATTTTTTTTTACCAAGTCTCTGTAGAAAACGTTCAAAATCTACCAATACCCATTTCTACCAATTTTGTCCCCTATAATTTAATGCTCAATTATATAGTCTTCTTCTCACTTTCCTAAAAGTCTCTGAAGGAGACATAGAGATATTTTCTCAACCATTTTTTTTGTTCACTTCTTCCATTTTCTACCATGAATTACTCCACTTGTCCCCTCAATTGTTTTAGTTTTCTATTTATTCAACCCCTCATTATTATGCTATATCTCCCACTCTTTCTCTTTTCATTTGTGCTGAAACAAAAGCTCAACAAGTTCTTTTCCAAAGGCAGCCATAAGTCTAGCTACAACTTTCTCCATTAAAGCAAAGAAACATCTATCCATACTATAGCAACTAGAGCAACAAAACACCCGCTAAACACACCCAAAAACACCAAGGAGGGTAGCCTCTTTTCTTGCCCAAAAACTACCAAGAATGTTGCCAAGAACGTGGTCCAAACTCAGCCAAAATCATAAAGAAACACAGTTCATTTTCCTATCCAAAAACCAGCCAAAAACCACCACCTCCATGGCCAACTAACTTCAAGAGTACAAGCTTGATTTTTGATCCGAACTTTGGTGCTTTTCAAAGGAGTTTTGAGGTAGGTTTTCTTTAATTGAAACTTATTTTTTAGTATGTGTTTTTCTCCATGTTTAATGCATAATTTTCGTGTTCCAAGTTCATGCAAATTTCTAATTATGTTAACATGCATATTTGAGTATTTATGAACAAAAACTTAAGTCTTGAGTTAAAACCCACAACCAACCTTTATTTTGGTTTGACAACAATGTTAGAAACATGTTAGGAATGTTTAGAACTAGTTTCCATAGCTCTATGGTTAATGCTTTAAAGTTTTAAGCTTGAAGAGTAAACTTACGCATGTTTTTCTCATTATTTGCAAGAAAAGCTAGAGATATAATTTGATGATGATTTTGATATAAGACTCTTGAGAATATGTTCATTATGATTATATAATGCATACTGCATATTTTGGAATGATTTTGAGATTTTGAACAAGGATAATATGCTTTGAGTTAAAGAAAAACTTGACATTCCATAAACTTTGTAATACCTCTATGGGCAGTGGCTCTTTCTTGAAATTATAGGATTTGATGAAAATAACTTTTGTAAATTGGTTTGCATATTTAAAAAGTAGACATCCTAAGCTTTCCAACGAGTTATCATAAGCCTAAATCGGAGTTGTATTTTATTTTCTATGAATTTTTTAATTCTCGGATTAGAAACTAGTAAACCTACTAGTGGCAGTATACCACCTGTCTACCTTAAGTAAACCACATGTTAACCCATGTGCTAATTGTAGATAGTGAACCTGGCTTTTTGTAAAAGTATACAACTAGTTTGCCATGGTATTTCAGCTGTTAACTTGAACCAAGAACCCAACTTTGCATACCTTCTAATCCCTTAATGTCTTGCAACCTTTCCAACACTATCCTAAGTAATTTATGAATCTTATTAGAGACTAATATATATAGATTACTTGTAGGTATTTTATATTGTGTGTAGGATAAAAATTGTTTACTTTGGTATTTAAAAAAAAATTGCATAAAAACTTAATGGCACATTTGTGAGATAGATTTACACATAATTTATTTATGGATGTGGTTATATGTTGTACTTTAGTTTTAAATTGTCCTTATGCACGCCTTAGGATCAAGGGTGTGTGGAGCTTACATTAATTAATTTCGAGATTAAAAGATTGTTGAGAAGCTTGAAAGGTAGGGATTCTATTACTCATCTTTTGTGAGTTTTTTATGGAATTAAAATTGATTGTTTTACCACAAGATATATGTATCTATGTTGAACTGCTATTATATGAGAATCACATATGAAACAATGATATAAACTCGCCTTGTATTGATTAGCGAGGAACATAATGAATTAACATATGTTGTTATAAATTAGGAAGCATGGTTAGGAAAATTGACTCTATAAATAATGATTGAACATTGAGAAATGGTGAGACGTGAAGATGGCGGCGGTTACATCTTTGGGCATAAATACCCTAAAAGGTAAAATATGGGGGAGGTGATGACGCTTCTTTGGGTCGAAAGTCTCAGAACAAACTGTATAGGAATCTACTAGGTGAGGACTCGGGAATTGATTTCCCCTCACCGAAACACTCCCGGAATGTTTGGAGTGTGGCCAAGCGCGCCCATTTGAGTTTCGATAAGTTGAGTGATACTTTATTTAATGTGGATATCTAAAAATAATGATAAATTGTAATATTATATATATGTATAAGTGTAAAACTTGGTAATGATTAATTATGGTATCCACGGTATATAATCATAATGAACCTCATAATCTGAAACATAATGTAATTAACTAAATATGCAGTGTTAATGTGGTAATGAATAAAACCTCAAGGTGAGTGATGGTTTTTTCTTATTGGGCATGTCGATGCTCATCCCTATCATATTTACATCTCTCAGGTGGAACTCAGTGCAACTTATCTGGCGAGGAATAGGCAACAACATTGCTGTTTTTGTGTTAGAAGATTTCGTTTATTTGTAACTCATTTAGAATAAGTAAGATGTGTACTATTTTTATGATGGCTGTGTTAAGTTATTTGAGAATTGTACTATGGTGATGATGACTATATTTTAAATATTTAGTGCTACACTAAAGACTATGGTTTGTATTTTAAATATTTATTTTTATTTTTATTCTTGTCTAAAGACTCATAGGCATTGTTTAATTGATTTAAATATTATTAAATTTAAGTTTATTTTTATTTATTTAATACTGCTAACCCCAACATAGGGGCGTTACAGTGTGTCTTGTGACTCAAAATAATCATAACCCAAAATCATAATCATTTTTAAAACATTTCAGAATCATTAAACATTAAAAACTAGGGTTAAAAGTACAATTTTATATTGTCCAATCGGCCTGCTGAACATCCTGGTTCGACCTACCGAACCTACACAGTTTGGCCTACTAAACTCTAGAACAAGCCTACTGAACTGGCTTGAGTTCAGTCTACCGATGACATGAATTCGGCATGCGAAACTCATGAGTCCAGCCTGCTGATGCTCATGATTGGTCTATCAAACTGAAAAAATCTAGGGACTCGAGACTTCGAGTCTCGGCCTCCCTAGACTCAAATCCTCATTTTAAAGCTGTTTTTCAATTCTCAGAGCATAAAAATCACATAGAAAACATAGAAAACCATAATAATATAAATTTAAACCATTTTTCTCAAATTTAAACTTAATTTCACCTTTGATTTGAAAATCAAAGAAAAATGTCAAAACTTGATTAAATCGATTGTAGCTCAAATCAAGTTTAGATTCACTCTAAAACAGTTTCTACAACTTGAATTGAACATTATTTAAGCTCAAGAAGGTTCGAATTCAACAATCAAAGAAATATTGGAAATTTGAAATTTAAAACTTTGAGATTTTAAAGAAAAGAGAAAGCTAACCTTTAATGGCGTTTTTAAAGAAGAAACTTGATGATTGAACTTCAATTTTTGCTCAAATCCACACGAAAATCAAAAAAGAAGAGAGGGAAAGAGAGTGTGCAGAGGGAGAGAAAAAAAGAGACGGGAGAGAGAGATGGGAAAATGAAGAAAGAAAGAGAGAGGGAAAAATAAAGAGGTCAAAGGCAGTTTTGTAAATATGAAAAAAATGTGGTATAAAAATGTCATTTGGTATTTTAAGAACTAAAAAAATCAAATTTTCAAATGTAACAATTGTAATAAAATCTTAAATGATTGAAATTGACAATAGATTCACACTTGGCACACTTAATAATTAAACTTAACATAATTAATCCTATTTTAAAAATTCAGGAATGTTACAATTTAAAACCAAAAGTTGCTATAGTATTAAGCTCTCGTACATTACAGTGTTTTTAAAAAATTGGTTACTTCCTAAGCACCCAATACATTTCGGAGTCTAAATAACATAATCTTACAGAAACAAAGTCACCGTCAATGGCATATAGCCATATGCTAATGTGGATAAAATTTTTGCGTCTGCATGACTCCATCCTATTAACAACTTGAGATTTTAAATAGAGAAAAAAAAATTCAAAGAAAAGAAAAAAAAGAGACGAGCAAGATTCCCTGATCCTTTCTGTGTCTGGCTGTGTAAAGTCAAGAGTAAGACTTGGCCTCTAGCAAGTTCAAGTATTTGTCCGCATGCAATTTTTTTTTCTTTTTGGAAGTCTGCCCAATTTCTGAAACGTGCACACATTATTTATATATTACATTTAGTAATTGGTAATTTGGCATTATTCTTCTCCTTATGATAATCATTTCTTGCTTTACTGTCTTTGTCGAAGCACAAAATGGAGCCGTACTACAATGGCATTGATTCTGTCTGTAGGGAGTTCTACAATCCTAACAGGTCAAGCTGAAAATATAATACGGATCATTTCTTTCATTTTATGGGGAAAGAGGGATAAAATATAGTATATGGATTTCCAATAAAATTTGTAGTGCGGACATTAATGGTGACCACTAAAATTTAATTAGCACTTGTTCACAATTCACACGGCAAAATTTGCATGGTGTAGTACCACTAGTGATGATTGAAAGATTAGTTTTGATGGGCTTTTTGAAAATGTAGTTGAAACAATAAAATTGTCATTTATCGTGTATTTTTATTAATTTTAAATTTCAAACCAAATTTTATTTGGAGTACTCTTAATTTGAACAATGTTTCTAAAAGGTCAGTTTATATGTTTAAATTTGTACTCTTTTACTGTTTGTGGTATTTTTATACGAGGTTTTGAATTAACAATTTGCGCGGGCTCACATGCGGCTTGATTAAGATTATGGATTTATGCAAATTGCTTGTCAAGAAATTAACTGATAATTAAACAATTAGCTAATAGGACTGAAAATTTTTGTTTTTGTTAGAGACACGGGAAGTTTCCGAGTACCAGCCAAGAAAATGAAAGCAAATAATAGTGACAAAAAATTTAAAATTTCTAGAGGCTTTCCTCGAAGCCAACAATTTTGAATTAAATCTGCCCTGTTCAAAGTTTCTCTTGTTGAAATACATCTTCGAGCCAAAATTTAAAATTTTTTTCCGACTTAAAATTAAAACACAGTTTCTGCTTTGCAAGTATAAATAATTTCAAATTAATACAAGCACTCCCGTCATTGTTGCGAAAATAATATGATAAAAACAAAGAACAAAACATACAAAAAATTTATGTGGAAACCCAAAACCAAAAAAAGCTACGGACAGAGGAGAAGAAAATCACTAAACTCGTGAAGATTACAATGGAGGCATTAAGGAGGCTCAAAATTCGCTAATGATAAAACCCTAACGCAATATATCATATATATATATATATATATATATATAGACAAAACCCTATAAACCTCAAAAACATAAACTAAACGGCCCAAAAACACCAAATTCCTCTGCTACCACCATTGATCTCATAAAAAATCTCACTTTTGTTTTTCAATACAATTGTCGCACCGATAACTTTGCGGGTCTGCCTGAATTCTGGCCACCATTCTCTAAAAGTCATTTCTTACATAATAAATGAAATATATGTATATTTATATACATAATATAGACATATCTAAACTCACATCTTGGTCCCCATATATAGTATGCATTTTGATCTAAGCAAAAAATGTTCATGTTTTTTTTTTTTTTTTTGGGAATACATCATGCTATATCTGTATGATCACAAGCAAAATGTATCTAAAAGCGACCAAATTTTTCTAAAAAGTAGGACCAAGAAGAGTTGGAAAGATAAGGGATGTATGATATAGCAACAAACAAAATTAATTATTTGGGACCAACTTTTGGTTGCCCAATGTTTTTCTTTATATTCTAGCCCAAAAAAAAAAAAAAAAAAAAGCTGAT